>OZ020526.1:17617172-17885295 GCA_963971425.1 Bryoerythrophyllum caledonicum | reverse complement strand
CTCCTAGTAAGGATTTTTTTTGGGTTCTTTTTTCTTTTTTTTTCTTTTTTTTTCCTTCGTTAAAAGTAATGTAAGGTGTTAATGTCGAAGTACCGTGACAATTTTCCACCAAAAACACTTCAAAAGTATTGGATTATAGTGAAATGAACAAAGAAGGAAACAAGAACTTCAATTTTTAGTTTTGACCGTAGGATTTCAGATAAGACTTAGTAAGTAATGTACTCACAAAATTTCAGCTACTTTGAGCACACGATTTGAAAGTTTATAATGTTTGAAGTCAAGCAAATGGTTCATTTTCTTACCTCCACTCAATCGATCACCAATCTTTGACCCACTTGTTGTTAAATTTTTGCACTACACAAGGTCTAAATCCATTACCATCTTGATGAACATGATGATACTTCCTGATACGCCAATTTTTAGAGGTAAAGGACGAGTGTAGCATATTCAAAACAAATGTGCAAGTATTGGAGGTTCAAAATTTGCCAATTCACACTTCAATTTTTTGTGAGATAAATATGTTTTTGATTGATAATCTGAATGGTCAATAGGAAGCCTTACACCAGATGTTGTTGTGGAAAAAATAAAACGTGAAAATTATGAACATCTCTACATTTTATCTCGAAAAGAAGAATTTATATTTCGTACCTTGCCCAACAATGAGTGACAATGTGTGAAAATGTTTGACTTGGGTTAGTATGCTATTTTTCAGTAAAGACAAGACTTTTTTTTTTACAATATCAAGGGAAGCAATATTACTTGCGAATATTGAAAATCGCACTTTCAATAGAGTGTCGTAGTAAAAGTGTTTCTACGTTCCCGAGGTGCCCGCTCTCCCCATTAGAAATTCAAAACCCTATAACTTTTTCGTCAAATGTCCAATTTAAGAAAAAGTTGTTTTCCCACTAAGGTATCGGTAATGCCTTTCTGTACTAAAAATTTCAAAGAAGAATGTTTGAAATTCACACCATAGAAACCTCACCAAACATTCAAAAAGCCCACTTTTGACACTTGATCCTTTAGGAGTTAAGATGGACCTATATACCGTAAGAAAATAGAGCTACATACTCTAAGAAACCTGAATGTAAGAGGGAGAGACATCAAATATAAGGGAGAGACAGCAAATAACACAAATATATTTGAAATATATTAGCTAGGGAGAAGCTTTTCCAACTTCGTGGGAGAGTTGTCTTATATACATTACACTTTCCTTCCACCGTAGAAGGTAAAGTAAACTACAAGCTCACTTTACTTTGAGCGAATACAGAAACATAAGTTCATTTTACCTTATGCGGATATAGAATCTACTCATCGTTTCTAAGTTGACTTTCACTTTAACAATAGGCACAAAGGCTTTCATTTTTTTTTGCCAATTTAACCCATGCTAGCCCAAGTGTCTCCATGGTACAAAAATGCATACATTAACAAGCAATTAGCTTTCAATCCGTACAATCAGAATTCACAAAATTTTGACCACATTATCTCATATCAGTTTAGAAGGAAATCCTATAGTAACAATTTCAATAAGTTCTTCTTCGTAGTTATTAATCAACAAAGTAGAGATTAATCTAAGATTGCTTAGACCATTAGGGGTTAAAGGAGTCGGGATGAATTTAAAAAAACCAAAGAAATACAAAACTAATAAATAAATGAAGAGGACAAAAGGAAGAGAGTGACAATCTACAGAATTCTAGATCTGAACTAAAACGGAAAGAGGAGGGAGGGAGAGATAGAGGGACATTTATAAATGTAGATCTCATTTAATTTAGATGGAGTGAGTGGAGACGGGAGAGATGGACAATTGTTCAAGAAGATCCTAGTTAAATTAGAAGAAGAGGATCCAAGGCAAAATAATTCCACCTTTTTATTATTGGAAGGAGTGGAGAAGAATGCAAAAAATCATAAATATAAATAAAGAAGGTTCTTAAAAAATAAAAATAGAAGGGAGGCAAGAACGAGAGATGGACAATAATAAAATGAAGTCTTCAGTAAATTAGAAGGGAAGGAAGAGGGTTTAGGCTTTAGGGACAATTATTGATTTAGATATTAAGTAATTTAGAAGGCATGAGTCTGGGAAGGAACATCCCTATTTTATTTTTAAAAGACAAAAGGAAGAGAGGGACGACCAAATAAAAATTAAACTGTCAAGTAAACTAGAAGGAGAAGAGAACCAGAGAGAGAGAGGGACAATTATAAATGTACACCTTATTAAATTTGAAACATCTTGTTTTCTCTTGTACAAGATGTGTTATAAACCTTCTCATTGATTGTTTGGATAAACATTCTAAAAGATGTTGGGTGCACAAAAAAGTGAAATGTGAATTGGCCATGTTTGAACCTCCACTCCTTGCACAAATTTGTTTGAATATGCTACTCCCGTTTCTTACCTCTACAAATTGGTGTATATGGAATTAACATCAAGCTTCACTAAACAATATAAAGTTATGAACTTTTGGATTGGATCAGGGTTTATAAAAAGCAAAGTCAAAGTCTAGAATACCAGCCAACGATGGAAGAAATTGAACATTTTCTTTTTACTTTACACACTATAATCTATCAATCCATGCGGTAGATTGCAACCATAAGAGCATGGTGTGTTCATATAGAAGTCTACTTTAGGATCTTACGGTTTAAATTCTAAAGATCACTTGAAAAATGTGATTGCTATGCCTCTTTTTCGATGTGACGGTTTTGGACTAATTTTTTAGCTAAATTGACCATGTCCCTTTAGAGTTTCAAACAAGGGTAAAATATTTAGACCTTGCATATTACATAAATATGATACGAAGTGTTGTCAAAGTCTCAGTGTCTCATGAATATGGATCAACGCAGGGAAGAGAATGAGTTGTTGTTTGGATTGTAAACCCCATGATTTATCTATCCGTGCGGTCGATAGGAACCAAATATATGAACACACCATACTGTATTAGTTGCAAACTATCGCACGAATCGATAGATTATAGTGTCTATGTAATGTTTGAAGTACAGAAGTTCCAAATCTTTTACCATTGTCTTAAAAGTTAGGCATCATGTTGATACCCTGTACACCAATTTCTAGAGGTAAAAGAGGGGTGTAGCATCTTCAAGAAAATTCAACAACAAGTGGAGGTTCAAGAATGGCCAATTCACGTTACAATCACTTGTGAACTTGTTAGAATGCTCATCCATATTCCAATTGGTCAATAAAAGGGTGTACATCACATCTTTTAGGAGAACAAAAGAAGGGTGAGGGTGAGGGTGAGTGGAAGGGTGAAGACAGGGAGCGAGAAGGATTTGAGAGGAGGGAGCATGGGAGGGTTTGAGGGGAATTGGAAAAGAGAAGGAGCAGGAAGTGGAAGGACAAGAGGGAATCCATTACTAAGAGGGGGCGACAATAGTAGCGGGGAGGAAAAGGTGCGTGTGAAACTAGCCACATAGCAACTAAAGGGCTAGGGAGGAGATGGTATTAAACAAGACTACTATATAAAAAGAAATATAAAATATATGAGTAGCATTTATATATTGTTGTGGACTTGGATTTAATTTTAGAATTAGATTTATAAATTTAAAATCCAAATTTAGGAAAAAATCTATTTATTGGAAAAATTTGATGGACATGTATATGTTGAAATATATGTACAAAATTATTAGCATTAGTTATGTGAATGTTTAGATTAATTTTTAGTTTTGTTTCTATTTTTAGAAATTCCTAGAGCTATTGTGGTATGAATTTTATTTGCATGGTTTTTATCCATGAAGTTTATCCTTGAAGTGTGCATGCACCAAATGAGGGGGTTTGGCAATTGCTGATCCCTCGTCTAGAATTTTCATTTGTTTATTCTTGAAATTGTAGTTGCAGCTAACCTTTTCTTTTCAATTTTATATTGTAGTCCTATTTTTAGTTTTGTGATTGGCATGTGCCATTGAGGTGCAATTCTTTTCCCTTATTTGTTTATTTTTAAAAAAAATTTATGGTTTTTTGAAGAGCAAGGGCCATTGCATTGTAACTTCTGATTGCACGGGGTTTTTTTTAAAAATTGTTTTTTCAAGTGTGCATGGATACAATGAGGGAGGTTGGCACGTGCCAACTCTTCTACATCTTTAATTATTTTGTTTCTTCTTATATGTAGAAACAACTGCCATTTCGTTTACGTTTTGTCAAATTTTTCCAAGAGCCATCATGGTATGAATCTTTCTTCACAAAAGTAATGATTGAAATTGATATATTAAATGTGTATACACCAAACAATGGGAGTTGACAATAGTACAACCCCCCTCTCTCTTCAATTTTCAATTTTTTTCTCATTCTTAGATGTAGATGATGCAACTCCTTTTTTATTGATGTTTATTTTTGAAGTGTGCATGGATACATTGGAAGGAATTCGCACATACCAACCCCTCTATAAATTTTGAATTTCTTTGTTTTTTCTTTTCATATTGAGACAACAGCTTTTTTGTTTACATATTACTAGGTTTCAAATAAATGTTCACATACATAGAGGTATAGTACAAGGAGTGGAATTAACTATGTGACAGAAACAATGCTACCACAAAATCTCAAAGAAAAAATTTATTTGAAAAAGATTCCCTCACCATGTGCAAATTCTATACCCATGTGCACATTTAGCAAATCAAATGTTTTGTTTCTTATTGTTCATGTAATTGTTCATAAGTATATTAAAAGCTAAATAAGTTTTTTTTTTTTTTTAATAATTAAATTAGTGCATTAACATTTTGAGCTTCAATTTTATCACATCATAGCCATATATGTCATTTGTGTGGTCAAAAACCTCCTTTTCTTGTTCACTTCATCATGCTTGGACTCTAAAGTACTTTGCAACAATTGTACCTTAGATCGACTTTGGCTTGCAATTTGAGTTCAGAGGATGGTGGTACACATTTCTATTGATGTCACTAGAACTGTCCAACCCACCTAGTGTACTGTAGATCCTTGAGAACAACTAATAGATTAAGCATGATAGTGTGGTTATGTTCCTTCTCACATTTGGAAGAACCATCGATATCTAGATTTCATCCTCCAAAATTTCTTTCAATAATATACGAAGTGCTCCTGACAAATTGTGCACATTATGTTGCAACTCAGTTGCAACAAAATAGTTGGAGTAAGTTTTAATGTCTTGTATGTCTTGGAAGACTTGCATTCAAAGGAAGTGCTCTTTGAAAGTGAAGCAATCGTTTAGGCAAGATATCAGTGAATTCAACAATGACGGAGTTTTGCTTTGATGCTTCACAACAAACATGCCTCTAGATGTCGTCATCTGCCATCTAAGATTCCACTATGGCGGTCTTTCTTTATGAATGGTCCTACTTCTTGTCATTGCGAGCAATGTGCAACTAGGGACAATTGAAATTGGACAACAATTCTCCAAATTCCTCTTAGAACTTCAAGTGCTTTCTTGAGGAGGTGCTTCTTGTTTCTTGGGTGTTTTTTTCGTCTTCAGCAGCTGTCCAATTGGCTTCCTCATGAGCACAATATCGAGAATTCTTGTGACGAGCATATTTGTTTGTTTTTGCACTTCGTCTATGCATCTTTGAAGTGCCTTTACGGTGTCGTTTGAGGGGGTTTCGTTTGACCCCCTTAATTAATTTAGTGTTTGTATCTGATGTTGATAGTCTAGTTGGATGATGTGATGCTTTTGTTTTGACATTCAACCCGTGAAGTAATAGGGGTTGTTCAACCTTCATGATTATTTAAAGGATTATGTTGAGAAACTACGTTAGTGGTAGAGTTTCCTCGATAATTTTGTAGATAATATGATGATTTGATAACCCTTAATGCATTCAAAAAATGATGTCTTACTTTGTCTTTGATCTTCAAATCTTTCTACCTCGCGTTGTACAACTCCAATTGTTGATTTAATTAAAGATTTGAATTTGCAAGGATGCATTTAGTCTACTTGTGTAGAATGTAGTCCATTAAAATATCAAATACATGCATTTCTAAGAGGTGATGCAAAAAATCAAGAATAGGAATTGCATTGGTTTTACTCCACTAATAATACTCCATTGCAATTCCCTCTTGCTGCGTGCTGTGACCTTGGGAGGCCTCTCTGTTGGTTTTGGAGAGACAATGGTGTTGCGATGCTTAAAGACGTCTACTATGCTATAAATGGTTGATGGAGGCATATTCAACTCCCTGGCAATCTATACATTTCTCATGCCTCTTACGTTCATTTCAACTACTCTTGCTTTCTCCTCCATCAATAGTACTCAAATCTTCATGCTGAAGATGTTGAAATAGATAGAGCTAGACTAATAACAAGCTTGACATGCACATCTCTCTCGTCAATGCCTCCGCTCATGCACATCAACACAGAGCTCCCAAAAGATTGACAATGTAGCAACTAGAATCCAGGAATCCAACCCTGGAAACCTTTGAAACAACAATTGCAATTCAAAAACGAGGACAAAGATGATCATGAAGAGATCTAAGACGAGGTTGTGAAATTGGGCACTTGAAGTGAATGACAACCACTTAAATGTGCGTGAACCCAACAGGAATGAGTTGGCAAATTCTTTTGATGTTTCCACAATGGAATTCTAACTCAATGCTCATGTTGACACCACTCCCACTGCCATTTGGGACTGCCAGTTACATACCATTTGAAACTGCCAATTATGTACCACTTGACACTGCCGATTACGTGGATATATGCATTGACGTTGTGCCAAAAGTCTTCAATTCAATGCCCCGGTTGCTTCAACGGCAACAAGAACTTAAACAAAAACTACGTATCTTTAGTACGGACCACTGTACAGTACCCGGAAGAAATGTTACGGGATTTTTACTTAACTCCAATTATACTACATTAGAGATAGTGAACTTTAAGTGACCACTAGGAGTTCAATTTGTGAGGAATTGACTTGGAATTTTCACCTATTTGTAGGACTAAGAGTAATGTTGTGAAAAGTAACTTGTGTGTGGATAATTATTTAAAAAACCCATGTAAAGTTATAGTTCTCCATTGCCCTATCCAAACTGTGTCCACACGTTTTTCATGCACCGGCTTGCATTGGGCCTCATTGCAGCATGGCAATGTTTTGGACCACTATTTTTTTAGAAGATATGTATGTGATACTGTGTTGTGATTGCATTGTAAGTTGTGGGGGTAACTTTTGACATGATTGTATGTGAATTTGTGACTTGGTTTAGCGTGAGGTGTATTATTTTTGTTGAAACAAGTCTGTTTGGTGTTGCAGGTAGGTTGAGTGGCATAATCTGTTGAGAAAGATGAAGACTAGAGCGTTGACAGATGCTGAGAAAGGAGAAGTGGTTGGAATGCATAAAGATGGAATGAAAGGTGCGCAGATAGTAAGAAAGTTAGGGATGCCATCTTCCACTGTTTATGGTGTTTTAGGAAGTTTTAAGAAACGAGGAATTGTAGTGTCACCAAAGTCACCGGGTAGGCCTTGAAAGTTTACACAGCGCAGAATGAGACACTTAAAACGCCTCCTTAATATTGATCGTCATTCATCACTCACAGAGATTACAAATCAGATGGCAAGTATTGCACATGTTAGTACTCGAATTGTAAGGAATGCTTGAAAACCCTTCCTTACGAAAACCGTGTTGCAACAAAATAACCTTTTCTCAATGAGAAGCACAAAGCAGACGAGCTTGAATTTGCTAGTAATTATTAGAATTTGACTGAGGAGGATTGGAAGAAGGTTATTTGGACCAATGAATCATCTTTTGAAATTGGAAGGAATTCTAGACAAATTAGAGTGTGGCGAAAGGCATATGCGAGATATTTATCTAAATGTCTAGCACCTATTTAAAAGTTTGGACGTACTTTAGTGATGGTTTGGGGTGCTTTTAGTGGCTTTGATAAGTCTCCTTTGGTAATCATACCTCCACAGAGTAGAAGTGCAAGTGATTTTGTTGATTTATTTACGAAGGCACTTTAAGTGGGTTTTATTTTCTCCATGATCATTGAGAAGACATTATACTTATGGAGGATGGTGCTCCGGTTCACCGTAGCAAGTTGCCAGAGTTGTGGAGAGAAGCTCATGGCATAAAGAAGTTGAAATGGCCAACCAACTCTCCAGATGTAAACCCAATAGAGAACTTATGGAAGATAGTGAAAGATAGAGTTCAGAGTACATCCCGGCCACACAATAAAGAAGAATTGGTGGAATCTCTTCATAGAGTATGGAAAGAGATACCTTCAGAAATTTTGCAAACCCTTATTGCTACCATGCCTGCACGTATGAAGGAAGTAATTAGTGCAAAAGGTGGTAGTGCTAGATTTTGAACACTATATAAGAGAAAGCAAATTGTGTGTTGATTTTGGATTTTTTTCTATGTAAGCAAATTTTATTATTGAAATAGAGTCCAAAAGCTTTCAATTGCAATTTTTTGTATAAAATTCCATGAATTTTTGAGTTTGTATGAGCTTACTAAAGTAGCTCCTTCGTACATGTTTTTGAAAAATTACTGGAAATCCCGTAACATTTCTTCCAGGTACTCTACAACTGGTTATTTCATGCATTAGAACAAGTGATCCTAATTACTAAGACAAAATAATGCATGCCATGGTACTGGGATGTATGCATTCTCTACAATACACAAGGTTCACTTTACCCCTAAAGTTCCTTGACAATTTCGCTCAAAAACTATAAGTGGTACTAACTTTCAAACCACAAATCCGAAAAATCAAATAAAAATATGTCCACAAAGCTCTTATCAAAGGCAATCTAGAATAAAAATTTCAGAGAAAATTGATTTTTTTTCGAATTCTAGGAACCTGCCCAAAAATCAAGGAATCCCCCCGAAGGAGACTCTGGTCCTTTAGGGGTTAATCCCTAAAGAACCAAACATCCCCCCGGGGTCAAATTGGATTTTGGGCATGTACCTACAATTCGGAAAAAAATCTTTTTTAATTGAAAATTTCATACAAGATAGCCTCTAATAAGAGCTTCGTGGAGATATTTTTATTTTATTTTTTGGATTTGTGGTTTGAACGTTTGTACCACTCATAGTAAAAATGGGGACTTCGGGCACCTCCAAAAATTTTCACAAAAGTTTCTATTGACATTGAGATATTTCACACATATAAATAATACTTCCTTCTTTGGAAATTTTCAAAAAAAAATTCTTGTCTTTAATGTAAAAAGGCATTTTATTCCAAGTCAAACATTTTCACACATTGTCGGGCAATGGGGGAAAAAAATTTCATCTTTTCTACATAAAACCTAGAGATCTTCATATTTTTCACTTTTTAATTTTTCAACAACAATATGTGGTGAAACCTTCTTATTGACCGTTTGGATTATCATTCAAATACATACGTAGTTCACAAAAAAATAAAACCTGAAATGGCAATTTTAGAACCTCCACTCCTTGCACACTTCTTTTAAATATCCTACACCCCTTTTTTACATCTAAAATTGGTGTGTTGAGAAATAACATCATGTTTAAGACAACGGAAAAAGATTTAGACCTTGTACAGTGCAAAAATTTGATACAAAGTGAAGTCAAAGTCTATTGATCTACTCAACACAGGGAAGAAAATGAACCTTTGTTTTGACTTTAAACACTAAAATCTATCAATCCGTGCGGTGGATTGCAACCAAAATTTTACGGCATGTATATATAGAAGTCTATTTTAAGATATTACGGTTTAAAATGTTATTTTCATGTCTCTTTTTGGCAGTGGCAGTTTCGGACTGGTTTTAGAGCGAAAGTGGTCGTGGTCCTTTAGGGGTTAACAAATCCCTCTTCATGAGTCTCCCCTCTAAATCAAAGTTTTGACTCGTCACAAGGGACTCCAAAAATCCTTCTTGTGATACTGGATCGTAATTATGTTCCATTACAAGAGAATATTATCAGATTAAGCATATTTAAAACTCTGATTGAAGTGGGTTCAAATCAGTATTGGACCAAATCAGGATCATTTGAGAAGCAACGGACCTCAAATGACGGGTATCCAAAATGGGCCACTCGTGAAGATTCATTGTCCAAAGATGCCATACCAGCCCAATACTAATTCAAATCCAATACCATGCAAGCTGAGTCATTTGGTACAGAATAAAGAATAAAGAGGGAGTCGTCAACACGTGGAACACATTTGACTCCTTCCATTCATATACAAGTATTTAACTTCGAACTTTTAAATAACTGCAGCTTAACATTCCCTGCCCCTGCCCTCGACCAAGTGACCAACGCATCCCCAACAATACGCTACATACCTCGCACTGCCCACCTCATCACCAGTAATCACCACAAGAGCACACGCCATCATTAAAGTGGTGAAACCGATTAGCATCCCTAGCCACAATCTCCCGCCCTGTTACCTTCGAGATAAACTTGGTTGCTGTATGGCAATCTGAGCACACCCGGAGGTTCTTGTACACACGAATTGGTTTTCCATGAGGTGTTCGCATCAATCCATACGCAATTGCCAACTTCTCGCTATGAGAGCAAAGAGCCAGTTCTTTGTCCTCCTCATCAACATTCTGCAACACTAGCCGGGTATCAGGAATGTAACCCTCAGCCTTGATTCTTTCGGTCAATCTGTTCAGCTCAGCATATATCTCCTTCGTTTCTGGGTGAGATGTGTCTCCTACAACAAAGCGATGGATCTTGTTATCAACTTCAATCCAGCTACGCCCTGGCTCCTTGCGTACACCTCTCTCCTGCATCATAGTGCGCACCAATGACACCTGGTCCCACTTGCCAGCTGCAGCATAAATGTTGGACAGCAGCACATATGTCGCGGCACAATTCCGTTCCAATTTCAGACTCTCTTCAGCAGCAACTTCGGCCAATTCCACATTACCATAAGTTCTACAAGCACCAAGCAAGGCTCCCCAAGTTGCACCGTCCGGTTCAACTGGCATGTTACGAATGAATAACATTGCTTCCTCCAACTGTCCTGCTCGCCCAAGAAGATCCACCATGCAGTTACAAAGCAAAATATCAGGCTTGATGCCAAAATCTTGCGTCATAGCCAGAAAGAGCCGACGACCGTCCTCCACGAGGCCAGCATGACTACAGGCCGACAACACTGCCACCAATGAGCATGCACCCGGTTTGCAGCCGACTGCATTCATTTTCCTAAACAACTCCAGGGCTTCAAGTCCACATCCATGTTGTGCAAGTCCACCAATCATCACATTCCATGTGATCACATCGCGTTCCTCCATCCTGTCAAAAACTACTCGGGCATCATCGATACTGCCACTTTTTGAATACATGTGAACAAGCGCACTGCACACGCGCAAATCCGACTCCAATCCAGCTTCCCGGACATGGACATGAACCTCCTTCACCCACTCCAAAGCCCCTGCGCTTGCACATGCATTCAGTATGCTTACGTAAGTAATTGCATTCGGTTTAAAGCCTTCCCGATTCATTTGGAGAAACAGTCGATATGCTTCCTCACCACAACCACTTTCTGCGTAAGCTCCAATCATCACATTCCATGTGATCACATCGCGTTCCTCCATCCTGTCAAAAACTAAACGAGCATCGTCGATACTGCCACTCTTTGCATACATGTGAACAAGCCCACTGCACACGCGCAAATCCGACTCCAACCCTGCTTCCAGGGCATGGACATGAACCTCCTTCACCCACTCCAAAGCCCCTGCGCTTGCACATGGATTCAGTATGCTTACGTAAGTAATTGCATTCGGTTTGAAGCCTTCCCGATTCATTTGGAGAAACAGTCGATATGCTACCTCACCACAACCACTTTCTGCGTAAGCTCCAATCATCACATTCCATGTGACCACATTGCGTTCCTCCATCCTATCAAAAACTAAACGGGCATCATCGATACTACCACTCTTTGCATACATATGAACAAGTGCACTACCCACGTGCAAATCCGACTCCAACCCTGCTTCCAGGGAATGGACATGAACCTCCTTCACCCACTCCAAAGCCCCTGCGCTTGCACGTGCATTCAGTATGCTTACGTAAGTAATTGCATCTGGTTTGAAGCCTTCACGTTTCATTTGAAGAAACAGTCGATGTGCCTCCTCACCACAACCACTTTCTGCATAGGCTCCGATCATCACAGTCCATGTGATTCTATCGCGTTCCTTCATCCTATCAAAAACTAGTCGGGCATCATCGATACTGCCACTCTTTGCATACATGTGAACAAGAGCACTGCACACGCGCAAATCCGACTCCAACCCTGCTTTCAGGGCATGGCCATGGACCACCTTCACCCATTCCAAAGCCCCTGCGCTTGCACGTGCATTCAGTATGCTCACATAGGTAATTGCATCTGGTTTGAAGCCTTCCCGTTTCATTTGGAGAAACAGTCGATATGCTTCCTCACCACAACCACTTTCTGCGTAAGCTCCAATCATCACATTCCATGTGATTACATCGCGTTCATCCATCCTGTCAAAAAGTAGTCGAGCATCATCGATACTGCCACTATCCACATATGCGCCAATCATCGCATTCCAGGAAAAGACATTACGATTGGTCAAATTATCAAAAGTTTGCCTTGCCTCCTTGATGCACCCACACTTTGCGTACGTCTGAAGGAGGGCAGTCCCGACACGCACATCAGAGTCAAGGCCCCCATGTCTGATGTATGCATGAACTTCTTTCAAAGCTGACGGTCTGTCACATGCCTTCAGGATGCTCAAATAAGTAATCTCATTCGCCTCCACATTTCCTTGACGCATTTGATGAAATAGTTCCATTGCATCTCTAGCATGATTGCGCTGAGCATAACCTCCGATAATGGCGTTCCAACTAATAACATCCTTCTTCAGAAATCCATCAAACATTCGGCGTGCATACTGCAATCTCCCACATCTGATATACACACTCAATAGACTGTTCCTCACATACGTATTTTGGTCCATTCCACTCTTGATGATGCAGTCATGTACCTGCTTGGCCGCCAAAAGGTCTTTCTGCTTCGAGCACCGCTTCAGAACATCGACATATGTGTACGAGTCTATAGTGATGCCTTGTTGTAGACGATTCTTCAGAATTGCAATTGCTTCACTCGTGGTACTAGCACTTTGCACATCCATGCTGCCACCGCCACCTTGTACAATTTGCCTCCGCTCTCTTGCCCTAGTGGCCAGAGTTTTTCCCTCTACATTGTTGCCCGTGGGTGGCCTGTCTCATCATAGATTCTTCATTAGAACAACGTTAAGAGGAAAACACCAGTACTTAAGGGTGCAAGACCATTGATACCCTAAGCTCATATATTTCAGTACAGAGCAATTCAATAAAACCATCCCACTTTAAAATCATCAAACAGTGCAGAGAAAGCAGAGGATCGTGTTGCACAAACCAAATTCTCGAACCCACTCAAATCACAAATTTTGACTGCACCTATTCTCTGCATCGAGGAACTCAATTCCTGGAGTTACGTGCCCATGCCAATACCTTTTACCTTGTGCAGTGTCTTGGGAACCTCTGGTGTCATAACCAGCATCACATTGCAATCTGCCTTGAGTCACCCGTGTGAGCCTTGCCTTCACCCATGCTGGAGTTGACCAACCATCTATCCAAAGTGCTTTCCTTGTCACCTTATGTTTGAAATCAGGTGACCGGGGATTCTTCTGTGGGCACCACAACCCACGATCAGATCTGGAAACCTCATTGAGACCTAATCTGACCCCCAACAATCAACGATTGAGGGACATGTGTCTCTAAAAAACTACAATGAATTGATCAGGCTCCACTCCAGAATACCCCAAGGCCAATTTCTATGCATCTTGTTTCACTGGGTGCACATAACCTTGTGCAAGCAAGAAATATCCTCCTCACCTACTGATCAAAGTCATACATCCACTTTCTATCATCAACCAACAAGTAGTCCCGATGATACCTTGTCAGCTCTGTTGTCCCACCAATCGCAAGGATCTGCAAAATACTCCTCCCACATTTGTTCGATTGTATGTGTGCCGCCCGAATCGACTGCAACATATTTCCTCCATGTCAGTCACGTTCTCTCCAAACTGCGTCAACCTCCTTCCGTGAAGACGGGCATCTCATACATACCTGAAGCATTGGCACTCGGGGCTGGTCTCTTCCAAACTGATGAATATGATGAACACCTGATTTGTCCACTGCTTCTCCTCCCATAAGAGGGCGAGAGCACGGATAAAGAAGAATAGACAGGCCATGGAGACTTGAGGTGTGTGATCGCACAGACATCCTGGTCACACAAATCCAAATAGCGTGCCAAAAAGTAACTTAGGAGCAGTTCGAACATACTCTTCCCAGCATTACTGCGGTTCAAGGGTTAGGGCTCGGTCATCCAGGTTCATGTCCTCTTACATTGCGGAAAATGTTGCAACCTGTTTATCAAACACTGCTGTAAAGGAGACCTCATATTTGGACACACATGTTGCCAGCATGACCACACCAGTTCAACACAAGTCACGAGTCATCCAACCGCTTATCTCCAACAGGTGTATGGCCAAAAGCTATAACTCACTGACCTGTGCACCAGCTGCACACACGCACGAAAAGCTCCTACACCGTTGCTCACACTGCAACTGTTGTCTGCAATCGAATCGAGTGGGCAATCCCATCACTGCCTGCATCCACAAAGACCAATTGACCAATTACACTATTGTCCACGAGAGAAACTGGAGTCCACAGCCTAAACACACAGAGAACCGATCATGGACACCATGGGGTTAGGGTTTCAGGTTCTCAGGGCATAATTCAGGGTCGCTGTAGGCACATCTCGTGCGTCCGTCCGTCTGGTGTGGATAGAAATAGAAACGTCACGTTCCGGAGTATGGGCACATAAGATTGAGACCAAGTGACCCCGGTGGCGTGAGAGGGAGAGCGTGAGATGAGTTACATGGAGCCTCTGCTGCATACCCAAAC
This sequence comes from Bryoerythrophyllum caledonicum, assembly GCA_963971425.1. Lineage (NCBI taxonomy): Eukaryota > Viridiplantae > Streptophyta > Bryopsida > Pottiales > Pottiaceae > Bryoerythrophyllum > Bryoerythrophyllum caledonicum. The sequence continues at coordinate 17,870,465 of OZ020526.1, read as the reverse complement.
CACCAATCTAATTCCACGAACCGCAAATATCGAGCACACAGCCCCTGTAAATTCGTACCTACAACGGCGTAGATTCAGCGCTAATTGAATTGATTCCCGGCACGGATTCACCGACGCCACAATGTCTACTACGACATAACAAATGCATCCACCCCAGAGGACGACTCCACATCCGCAACCGACAGGAGCGCATACGAGTCATGTCTACGACAAGTCGTGTACGCAAAGGAACCAATTACACAACCGAGAGCCATTTATAGTCATTCTTGGCGCATATATACTCATATACTCACTCTGCAACGGTCTCTCCGGCTACATTCGTCCAGACATTCACGGGCCGGACGCGGCGCAAGCGAATGCGAATGCGGTGCGACATTGACGGAGAGCAGGCCGAGCGTGGCCATGGCGGCACGGTCGTGGCGAGAAAGCGCGACCACAGCGGCCTGATGGCGAGGGTGATGGGAATGGGAATGGGTGATGGGAATGGGAATGGGTGATGGGAATGGGAATGGGTGATGGAATGGGAATGGGTGATGGGAATGGGAATGGGTGATGGGACGGAACCCACGTTAACAAGGACGAAGGGCGGTGCACCACAGCCCTCCATCTTGACCATCGACGGCCACGGCAGCGCACGCACGCACGGCTTTGGGGCCCAAACGTATTTGTTGCAACCTATAATTCTGAGTATCCTCAAATCCTCTCCGACATCGGCTCCGATCCTTGGCAAAAAAGAATCAAAACTGGCCCTCTGGCCAATGCAGGGGGTAATAGATGCATTGCGAATCTTCGGCAGAGAGCCTCTGTCTGATGATACTTCAGTACTACTCCAAGAAACTAAGACAGCTCTCTTAAAATTGGGAAACATAATATAAATGTGAAACCTAGGACGATCAAAATTTGAAAAATAAGTCAATGCCCCAATCGGACTCCACACCTTCAATCAAAGGCTTCCGACACCACACCGCTGTACCGAGGAAAGAGGCAAAGAAGCAAAGAAATGACTCTCTGGACAACTTTGCGAAGATGATCGAAGCTCTCTACTTCAACTGCTTCACCTGCACTGCTCAATGAAACACACACGCTTTCGATTTTTATCTCCAGCTGGCAACAAAATTGTCGCTCAAACTCCAATTTCCAAGTTTAGATCTCTCTCTCGGACATGGGCCCTCGCTTGTGCCTCGATCTTACCAAGTTTCCACATACTTCACATTTAAAGAGAAAAATTCCTACCTCCCGACATCTCTGACCGAAGCGAAGAACGCAGATTCATTGCTCTGGACACGTGGGTGAAAAATAACAACACCTAATGATCACCAAGTGACGATTCCACAATCCACGGACTCATTCTCGGCTTCTTTCCCCGACTACTTTTTGACATCGTGAGCGGAGCAGCGACGGTAAATGATGAAATGCCACACCCGAACAAAGTTACAATGCAATTTGGAAGTCCTACGTTGCAAGGAGTATTCTACACCCTAGAATATTCTAATTGGTTAGGATACCCCGGATTTATACTCAGATTTGCTCAGATTCCTTCCAACAAGTCGGCTAGTCCGGTCCATTCCGCTGCCAGTCGCCGGAAGTTGCCCGTTCCTCTTCCGTCGGTGTGGCGCCAATAGCTCCACAATCTTCGCCGTGCTGAATCTCTTGGAAGTTGGAGCTCCCACTCGGATCAGCCTCGCCACCATGTTGTCTGCGCTGCTACTGCGCTCTTCCTTTCTTGCCACGCCCGTGCCACCATGGCCACGCTCGGACTGCTCCTCGTTAATATTGCACCGCATTCGCATTCGCTTGCGCCACGTCTAGCCCGTCAATGCCTGGACGAATGTCGTGGGAGAGACTCTGCTCATGACTCGATTGTGTAATTGGTTTCTTTGCGCACATGACTCGTACGCGCTGCTGTTGGTTGCGGATGTGGAGTCGTCCTCTGGATTGGATGCAATTGTTATGTCAGAGTAGACATTGTGGCATAGGTGAATGGATGTTGGGAGTCCATTCAGTTAGCCCTGAATCTATGTCGTTGTAGGTACGAATTTATTACAGGGGCTGTGTGCTCGATATTTGCAGTTTCTGGAATTTGTTTAGTGGTTTCAGTATGCAGCAGAGGCTCCACGCAACTCACCCCAGGCTCTCCCTCTCACGCCACCGGAGTCACATGCTCTCAATCTGATGTGACCGCACTCCGGAACATGACGTTTCTGTTTCTATCCACACAAGAAGGACGTAATTAGGATTAGGCTGATTTATGTCTGGAGAATCTGAAACCCTAACTCCATGGTGTCCATGCTCGGTGCTCTGTATCTCTCGTTACTGTGTGTAACTGGTGCACAGGATGAGGAAAGTTATTGGACTGAAAAAAGTGGGATTCACTGTAAAAAGTGAATATCATTTCCTCATCTATGATATACACTCCATTCTTAGTATATGGTAGTATGTAATTAGGTTGATGTATATTTATTTTTAGAATTTGTTTCATATTTTATGAATGTTCTTACGTATGTGTGATGTACCATAACAAGCAAATTTTAGTCTGTTGTGTGTATTTATTTCTCAAGCCAACTTTGTATATAATCCACATAGAGTAAGTGTCAATGAATGTTGTACGCAAGTGATACAATTAATTTTTGAAAGTATTGTACAAAATTCATATCTATTTTGCTAATGAAATAAATGTGATCTTCATGTACGAAGGTATGTTCAAATCCATGAAACTACATAAAATGTATGAGACCATTGGAAAAACGTTATTTCCTCTGTTCCTCTGTTCATCATGAAGCAATGGAAAATATCAAGGAAATGAATCTCAAAGACTGAGATAACACACACAAGCTACAGTAACCTACAGTATTCTTCCACGTAACAATGGGAAGAATGGTAACATGACTAGTAGAGGTATTGAAACAACTTGCAAAATATATTATCACACTTATCAGTGAAGAGTCCACAATCCGCTTGGACAAAATTTGGAGTGAAGATTTCGGTGTTGGAGTTGGCTGATGATTGTCTAGAGCAACCTCAACACGATGCAAATTGGTTATCAAAGTTGAATTGTGGAATAATCTGGGAATTGCCTTGTTCACATACCTCTGCACATTGTACAACAAGGAATGTTTTATTTTATATCATTTTGCTTGAGGAGATTAGTGCAAAAATATGTTTGTGATCCTATCAATGTAGGATCTCTTTGTCTCGCTCTTACAACTTTGGTTGTCCGTTGCACATGCGGTGATTGTTTTGCACTACGTCCAAGTTCTACCTCTCCTAGTTCTTCAACAACAATCCTTTTATGTAGGTGCAGTCGGTCTTTTCCCTTGATTTCCAGTCTTAGCGGTATGGATTTGTAATTATGTACCTCGTATTGTGGACTTATTTTTTCAAAAAAATTGTATGTTCTTGCATACATTAAGGAGGAATAGACTAAGTTAAATTTGGTGAATTGTGCACCAATTATGCCTTGTGATGGCCAATGGCGCCACTTTGTAATCTTATGTCGTCTTTATCTTAATTAGTGAGGGCATAGTGTTAAATTTAATACTTGATTAATATAGAAGGAAATTAGACGTCACAGCTAGTTAATAATCATTTTAGGTACTTGCGGTGACTCTTCGATAATTGATCATGCTCACAAATTGACCGTTCTACCAATTGATAATGCTCACAAATTGACCGTTCTACCAATTGATATAATTTCCTACTTAACAAACTTATTTTTAGAATTATGTAGGAAAATATGATCAACATACTACCCTCATCAAGCAGATCCTCTTGTTACAAGAAACTTGTTGGTGAGACAAGTGTGCATGGTTAAATGTGGGCAATTAGGTTATACATGTAGAAGTCCAAAGATGAAGTCATCTAATGAAATCGGGTCATCCAGATCCCAATTTCCAAGTAAGAAGAATCAATGAAAACTAAACACGTCCGAGGAGCGCAATGGCAAAGTCGGATTGCCAGAAACCACTTTATTCAAAAGTTGGTAAATTGGCAATTTGGTTAGGGAGATTGGGAGCATCAAGATTTGGAATTCTACAATTTAGGCGCATGCCTAACATTCCTCTACAGCAAAAACAACATTTGGGATGCAATGATGTGGACAAAATTGCAAATGGATTTACGAATGAGAAGAAATGGTAGGACCAACAGTAGCTTCTAAATTAATGGTGAAATTTTATTTCCACCTACCATTCCTTATAGTTAGAGAAAATAACGACTACCTCTCCTTTCAAGTGTAGGATGTTAGCCAATTACCACCTCTCCCTATCACATCCTAGAGAATTGTTAAGAGGCTAGCTCTTCAATCACTATCCATTTGTGGATTACGTATGACGGCCACTACCCCTTGTGATTAGGGTTTTTGACGGCCACCTCTTGGTATTTTGAGGGGGCCATCAAGGCTCTTCACACATCTCTCTCTTCCTTGTTAGAATCACCTCTTGTCCTTTCTTTTTTCTCAGCTTTGTGAGAGCACTGGTAGTTGAAAGTAGTTTTTAGAACCACCATTTTTACACCCAAGGGTGTATACATTGTGTGTTTCAAACCTCTTCCACTTTTTTCTTTCATTTTTGTTTGCACGCACTTAGAACCGGTTGAGAGTTAATGGTAGTTCTGTCTTTTTTGTGCGACATCTTGAATCGCAAAGGTGTTGCACACCATCTAAGGGTGCACCCTTGTGAATTCCTTTTATTTGAATGCTTAGCATGGTCTCTATGATGTTGCAATTGACGCTAAAAATTAAAGTGTAGTGAGCCTCTTGATCTTTGAGTTGTTAGTAATTGTCTATAAACCAACACCAGAATTCCAAAGGTCCATGTTGAATTTGGTTTTGGGTTGAATGTTTTAAATTCAACCCGGTTTTGGAAGTGGTGAATGGTTTTCTCTGAGTCCATGCCAAGTTAGCTCAAGTTATTACAACTTAAGCATTAGCAATATAGGTCATTAGGAAGATCCATCAAAGTGATCGAATGTGCTTGAATTGACAACACTACACTAAACATCACATTTAGTGTCGTCTACACTAAAATACGAACTCTTACACTAAAAAGGAAGAATTACAATTAGTGTAAATAGGAACTCTTACACTAAAAGGAAGAATTACAATTAGTGTAACGACACAACATTACACTAAATGTGAAACATTACACTACATGTGAATTCCAGTAAAAATGGGTGGTTTTTTTTTTTACTTGTGCACAATTAGTGTATGAAAAATCTTGCCGCAGTGAATAAAATCAGCACTATTCAAAGGAGCATAAGTCACTCAAAAAGGATCAGAATTACAGTCATGAGATGTTTTTTGACATCCACATTTTCTGTAGATTTCAAAAAACATATCATATGTTTAATTTGAAGAAAATATGAGTAAGTTATGGGCATTTCCAGATTTTGGTGATGTAAATTCAACATAGTCGCAAAAATGAAGGAATATTTGAATATAAAAGACTAAAATCATAAGACATGCAATATATTGAATAAAATAGGGGTAAGAGAGAGAGTTCAAGAAAGGGATGGAATTATAGGTAGGCTTTCAATGAAGAGAATTAAGGCATGATGGCCAGTAGGTGAATGATTGGGGGTAGGGAGAGGTGGAAAACAAGAAAAGTCAACATAGAGAATAAATACTTGACGGCTAGTAGGCGGTTGGTTGAGGCATCATTAATGATGTTGGTCGCTAACACTAGTTGTGAACAAGTTCACAAATAGTGTAGTAGGGTAATTACACTATTTGTGTGACTACACTAAATGCGATGTTTAGTGTAGTGAATGGTGTTCATTGCTCCTCAATGCCAACAAGCGGCCTTTCAACCAACGATTGTTAACTAGTGTTTTGAAGTGGGAAATGATATTTTTCAAAGGCTGAGCTCTCAAGTATACATCACCAATTGGCAGTGCAAATCTCATAGGATGTGAATCTGTTGACCAAATCCCATTTGGATCAAAAACGGTTTCAAGTCTACTACACTTTGGAGTGATTTTAGCACTTAATTCGGGGTCAAATCGGAATTGGATCATGTAGTTGGCTTAGTTTTTGTGAGAGGAAACTAGAACTATTCTTTGATCTTAAAACAAAGCCCAGATAGATTTAAGTCCACTTCGAGGCATTTTGGCTACAAAGCACAATCCAGGATTGGGAGCTTCGGATGTCCTCTACCTCCCATTGATTGGGCCTTGCTAGTGGACTGCCTCGAAGGCTTTTTGACTTGAAAATTGGTGTCTAGGTCTTTTGATAAGTCACATAGATCCACACAAAACCTTAGCCCTTTCCAACATTATGATCAATATTTATTAAATTTCTTAGATAGATGATTCAAATGGTATGAGTTAGAAGTTGAGACTTACTTCAAAACTTAGGGAATATTCACCTAAGAAGTCTAGAAAGTGTGATGAGATTCATTTAGCAAAAAGGGGGCAATGACCTAGAAGTACGGTAAGTCGAAAGTGGCTTAGGTCATAGTCACATGAAGGCCAAGAATTGGTGGGAGCACGTTGATGCCTTAGACCAAAACCTAAGGTAAATGCTTCCTCATATTTTCCTTTTGTCTCTATCTTTTAAAACTTAAAGAAAAAACAACATAGTGGTATAATCAATTGCTTGGAAGGCTAAAATAAATTGAGTTTAAATCTTAGTATCTAGTTAATTCCTTTTAGAGTTGTTTCTTTCATTTATTGTATTTGAAAAGTGATAGTACAAAATTCCCTCTCTAGCTTGTTGTAAGGAATGTGAATGCTAAATCACTAAACGAGAAGATTGGTCTTTCTGATGAGTGGCAAGAGTGCCACAAATTCCACGAATTCTAGGCATTGTCGGTTGCTCTAATTTAGTTATTTTTAAAAGGTGAAAGGTCCTCACCTCTATAGGTGAGAAATTTGAATTTCTAGACATTTGCGGTTGACTTTGGATTACTGAACTGGAGCGGTTACTAGGGACATGCAGATTGAATAATTATTATTTAAGAACACATTTTTAATATGCAGGCTGGCTTTGAATGCCTGACCGCTTTTGGTGCCGAAGGACGTGATTCGAGGAGCGTCCAACTCTAGAAGTGACAGCTTCATTATTTTGACGGAGTCGGAGTCTTTCATTGTCTATTTGCTTGGATGTGTGATTGTATGCTTTCATGTACATGTAGGTGGTCCTAACTGGGCTTGCATTCGTGGATAATGACGTAGTGTGAGTAGAATTCATTTCAACTTCTGAAAATTGCTTCCAACTCATGGAATTACAATCTGCAGATGGACTTTAACGAGGCGGTACAAGAAGTCACTGTTCAGGGGGATGGGGCTCCGCATAGAGCCGAGGATGTGCCTGGATGCAAGGATTTAATTGGAAGCTCGGTTTTTATCGGCGACTCACCTAATCAGGAAGGTGCAGTGGTTGTAGGCGGCGAGGCGATAGCTGGAGGCCTATCAAAGAGCATTGATGGTTTGGGAGGAAACAACAGTATGAGACATCTAACAGTAGATGAGGCTGAAGATGCATTCAAACTAAAGGAAAAACTTGATTCGAATTCAATCATTCAAGAGTTAAGGTTCAAACCATTTTCTCAGTCTAGGTTGAAGATTCCATTGTGCAGGATGATACCTCTACCATTAGTTCGACCAATTCTGCTCTCTGATGTCAGAAGGTTGGAGTCTGAGTTTGTACATGGATATCGTGAGGGTGACCGTGTATTTTATGTTTCCATTACCGACGACAATGGAAACAGCCGCCCGGTTGATGACGAGATTATCAAAACTTGGGACCTCCAATGGATGTATGAGAACGATGAATTTGAAACGGAACGGTTGAAGCATGTCAATTGGTCCCAGTTCTCTTGTAAGATGTTCTTTATCTGGGACATCAATCACAGGCATCAGGCCTGGTCAGGATATATTTCACGCATGCATTTTGCGGATCGAAAGTGGCATTACTCAGTAGATTGTATTGTATTGAATTCCAAGGGGAGTACTGGGATTTTACTTAATGCAATGAATGACATCAATCGGTGAGTACTCTGGACACATATTCATCGGCTATTATCAATGTTTTATCTTTGGAGTCTTATGGCTAGATATTAACCATAATGTTGTTTTCACTTCCAGCTCTACCGAGAACGCTCATGTGAAGACTAATCTAGTCCATCGTTTGCACCGCATCAACACATATGGACAATTGAAGCTAACCAATTTTAAGGACCTTCTCACCAACGAAGAATATAAGTCCTGTGAGAATCGGCCCAAGACTACGGCTTGGTATCCTCTGACATCAGAGGTGTTCATCAAGTTTTTGAATCGGGTATAGTTTCATAAATTTAATTAGTTCAGATTTTGGGTTGATCGTTTAGGTCTGCTCGATGAGCTAAATTGTATGGTTTTTGCAGCATGAGGTTGCCGCAGCTGTAGATGAAGCAGGTCGACTCTATTTGGAGCGGACTTCTCCACAGAGCAGGACTTCTCAAGGTATTCACAACGCAATGAATGAAGCATCCGTTGCAAAGTTGAAAAGTTTCAGAACAGAATTCGACAAAATGGCAACAGTGGCTAATCCAAAGCATGGCCCCGAATTCTTGGATGCGGTCAGTTCTCTTCCACTCTCAATTTTATGTTCTGATTCAATTTAATTTCATTATATTGAGAAATCTACTCATGCATGCAGATTAACTACCATTGGTCCAATTTCGAGAAGCCGGAGATGTCTTTAGAGAAACTGTAGAAGGTTTCGGGAACTACTGTGCCATCGCAATTCAAAGTTCGTTGGTTGCAATGGTGGAACGCTGGCGAAATGAACCGAGTTGCTCTAAGATTCCCACCTCTTGGAGTGACAGATGAGAAACTCGATGTCTGGTTGCATAAAGAGTCGTTTTGGGCTGAGGTAAATCATGTCGTTGCATCAATCATTATATCAAATTGTCTGTCATTAATTTGTTGATATTGTCACTAATGTGGTTTTCTTTAATCTTTTAGTTGGAGGCCACGGCAGTGAGAGTCATTAAAGAGACTCTAGCATTGGAGAAGTTGAATGTGGACTCGGAAACAAACACCAACGCTGACGAGATTGTTGATTACAATGAGAAGAACCGTATGAGTGTATGGGACCAAGCCTTCTACTTTATATTCAGAAAGCAAGGAGGATTCGATCAAACAACAGTCTTCCTAAAAAATGAGGGAAATGAAAAGGCCATGCAACGACTCGTTTACCGGTATGTTCACCATAGGTGTATATTGTCTTAGTGGATTTGATTTTGATGAGTCAGCTTCAATACTTAAGAATTTGTAGTTTTATGATTTTTGAATTTAATTCTGCGAGCGAACAATTTGAATTCTTTGGTGCCAAAAGGGAGAGCCTGGAGTTACAAGGAAATTTAGATCCAAATCATGTATATGAAATGTCTAATGACCCCTTCTTATTGTGTAGATGTTTTAAAAGAGAATTGCAAGGCAAAGGTGTCATTGATCGAAAATCAATGCCCAAGTTTTTCGGCGCCTGGTCAGAAAAGGGTTCAATGTATATGCTTACCGCTGCCCAACTGCGAGCGTTCAATTCTTCCAAGCACCACTCCTGTCCATGGTACCTTGAGTGCCCTCGCAAGTTTGCTCCGGCGGACGAAGAGGAGGAGAAGGCTAAACAAGCACCACCTACTAATACAAGACTTAACCGCTTTATATGAGCCAGTTGTAATTGTGACAAAGAAGGGTGGTAAAAAGGCTTTGGAGTCGACGGAGGGGAAGAAGAAGGATCCAACAGTTGGTAAGAAAGCGAAAGCTAGCGTCTCTAAGGGGAAGGAATTGGAATCATCCACAGTCAAAGTGGACCACCCTCATGCTCTTTCAGTTACAACTGCAGCTCCATCTCAAGTTGATACGGTGACAGACACTCCCTTCTACCCTCCTTAGTTGCTTTTTGTTACGACCGAGGAATTTGCTGCTTCGCAGCTCTATGCGAAGAGCTTCACATGCGCTGTTACCCACGGGATTGAGGCAACAGTTTTACCATTGTGTACTTCCATCCCGACGCTCATTGACTTCATGGTTTCGAATCATCAACTTCCTCCAGAGTGCTTGAAAATCTTGTCCTTCGCTCAAAAGGTAATAAAATCAAACCTCTCGTACTAACTCAACTTAATTAATTTTTAATATTATATATATGTCCATAGTTTTCCATGATACTGTTGTTGATTATATATGCCATCTGTGCTAGGCTGGTCGAGGGATGGAGCGGCGCCTTGGTGGAATTCCGAAGCGTGAGGCTTGCCTCGATCTCATTATTGCGGACATACCAGATGGTTTGTCCATACCTGGTTTGTCCCTTGGCCACTCAGTCATTCCAAGTTGGAATGATCTCACAGAGGACTGGTCGGAACCAATTTTTGAGTTCGTTTGGGACACTCTCCAGGATGACGGTGCTATTGTACTCTTCCATCCTGATAATCCAACCGTTCGGGATGCAACAAACTCCTTTGCGGAGGCCTACGGATTTGCGCCCCTCCATGATTGGTGGGGCGTTAACGAGATGCATCTCATCTCTTACAAGAGTGAGAAGTGCACTGTAAGTTTGACACCACATTTAGTCCATCTTGGGGTTCAATTTAATTTCATTTGCTTTATCCTTCTCATTATTTCATATTTGCATTATGCAGACAAAGCGGTTTTGGATCATTCTTTTCATCAAGACATCCTATAAAGATAAGAAGGTTCGTTCAAGGTTTTCAATTGAGAAAAACTTGGATGTTCGTAAAGTAGAGACTGACATCCTTGGTGAGGGAGTTCTCCATAATTTTTTGACCGCCAAAATGTCATTGAAGAATGGAGACGTGCCATGGCGTGGGGCTAGAGAAAAGAGCCCTGTTCTAGTCCAAATGTTGATAGAAAGCTTCTCGCAACCAGGGCATGTTGTCCTGGACTGCAACGCATCTACCGGTAACTTCTTCTACTTTCTCTTCTATTTAATCTTGTTTTATCCTCACTCATTTTTGACAAGTCCAATCGTGTCCTCAATGATCTAGGTGCGAGCGTGCATGCTTGCAGGAAAACTGGGCGCCACGTGGTTGTCTTCGAGGCCGAATCAGACATCTTTGAAGCTGTGCTTGCCCCTCTCGAATCATTAGAGATGTCAGCGGACTCTGTACAGAAGAAATAGAAGGAACCGGATTCTTCTAGCCACTCCCTTGTGGTTAGGCCTTCTAAAAGGGTCCCTAAAAACCGATTGAGTAAGTAAGTCAAATCCTTGCATTCTCATTGTTTTTGTGAATGTTCTATCCTACAAATTGTCATTGTTGTAGTCTAATTTCTTACTTCTCTTCACTAATGTATGTTCAATGTTTTCTTAATCAGTTTGGTAAATCAAATGAGGAGTCCGCCTAGCCCCATGTCTTTGCCTTGTTATATTGAGGCTATTGCGGTTGAGCTCGCGGAGATTCAAACGCCACATCGAGCGCCAATTTCACGAGTATATGATAGTAGAGAGCATAAATATCTTGATTTGGAGGCTGTGGAAGCTTTAGACGATGGATCTAGTGATGGATCTGCTAGTGCTGGAAGTTCCTAAAACACCAGGTTTGTTGGTAGGCTTATGGCTACTTCAGTATGTGGAATTTTGAGCGATTTTATTTCGTGACCATGCCACGGTTACCATTGTTTTTTCTTAAAATTTTAAACTTTATAGTGCAACTAAAAGGGCCACTATTTTTGTGTTCTAATACATTTTGTCGCCGTTGCATTGCAAGTCCAAGAACTTTATTTCCTGAATTTTGAGTACTTGCTCCCCTTGATCCCACGCATCTCTAATATTGATTTTAGTCACTAGTTCTTTTTAAACGACAACCAAGAAGCTTCTTTGACACCAAAGGTTGCTCACCTTTTTGTATGGTTCATTTGTTGTTTGTCTGAGTTCTCTGCCTCGTCTCGTATATATCTCTAAAATTCTATAAACTTACTTCACTCCTAGCAGTTTTCTAGTTTTTCCAGTACCCCAACTAACGTCTTCCATTTCAAAGTCATTTTAAAATCTGAGTCTTAACATCCACAAAAACATCACCATTCATAGACAGAGTCATTCATCTCCATTCATCCAGGCAATCTATCATCCATCTACATTCATCTTTGTTCTCCAAAGACGTAGAATAATGGCCTAAATACCACCATTACTCTACTATTAATGACTTATTTCCTCAGTGGATGTAGGATTCTCGATTAAATTTTTAACTAAACTTCAAACAAATTTTTAGGTAATTGGCCTAAAATTTCAAAAAAAATTACCTCACTGCTCACCACTCATTACTCAATGCTCGCATGTTAGCAACCCTATGAATATGGGGCCAAAGATGGCCACCATTCATCTCTTCTCTTCCCACTAGACAAGTTCGTGAGGCTCTTCTCATTTCTTCTCTTTCTTTCCATAGTTTAATTTCTCATGTGTTGAGCGTCTCATGTGGTGTTCTCCTTTTTACCAACTTTTAGCAAATCAATTTAATATGTTTATTTTCCTATTTTTTAAATTAGTATTTTTAATGATAAAATTTACTTAATTATTTTAGCACGTTTAAGTACAATTTGTGCTTTTAGTAAAAATTGGGCTACTTTTGGAATTGTAATAAAATTTATGTTGGATTTGAATTTGGAAATAAATCATAGGGTTTTCAAATGGTTTGTACATTTTACTGTGTGTCACTTTATGTACTACTCTATTGATAGAAATTATATCTATCATCATAAATACAAGAATGGATATACTAAGAGAGGTGCTACACTACGCCACCTACAAATATTTGATTAGACGAGTCTTTGAAGAATTTTGATGTAATAGGACAGTTTTTAGTACTCCTTCATGTTGTAGTTATATCTACAAAAGACATGCCTTTCTTAATACTTACCAAGAGGCAATTGGTGCAAGAGTTAACCCCTAAAGGACCAAACGTCCCCCCGGGGTCATTTTGGATTTTGGGCATGTACCTACAATTCAAATAAAAATCCTTTCTAATTGAATTTTTTTTTAAGATAGGATCTGATAAGAGCTTCGTGGAGATTTTTTATTTTTTATTTTTGGATTTGTGGTTTGAAAGTTAGTACCACTTAAAGCCAAAAGTGGGGACTCCGGGCACCTCCAAAAATTTTGGCAAAAGTTTCTATTGACATTGAGATTTTTCACACATATAAAGAATATTTACTTCTTTGGAAATTTTCAAAAAAAATTCTTGTCTTTAGTGTAAAAAGGCATTTTATTCCAAGTCAAACATTTTCACACATTGTCGGGCAACGAGGGAAAAAAATTCATTTTTTCTATATAAAACCTAGAGATCTTCATATTTTTCACTTTTTATTTTTTCAACATCAATATGTGGTGAAAACCTTCTTATTGACCGTTTGGATTATCATTTGAGTACATACGTAGTTCACAAAAAAATAAAACGTGAAATGGCAATTTTTGAACCTCCACTCCTTGCACACTTGTTTTGAATATGCTACACCCCTTTTTTACCTCTAAAAATTGGTGTGTTGGGAAATAACATCATGCTTAAGACAATGGTAAAATATTTAGACCTTGTACAATGCAAAAATTTGATACAAAATGAAGTCAAAGTCAGCTGATATACTCAACGCAGGGATGAAAATGAACCATTGTTTTGACTTTAAACACTAAAATCTATCAATCCGTGCGGTGGATTGCAACCAAAATTTTACCGCATGTTTATATGGAAGTCTTTTTTAAGATCTTACGGTTGAAAATCCAAAATTCACTTTAAAATGTGATTTTCATGTCTCTTTTTGACGGTGGCAGTTTTGGACTGGTTTTAGAGCGAAATAGGTCGTGGTCCTTTAGGGGTTAAATAACATATTGTTGTGACACTTAGGTCTAGAGGTGGAACGAACAGACACTTGAGTCATGCTGGGCTCCTTCAGAGACCGGAGTTACTCTTCTTGTTATGACAGATCAACATTTTGTCCTCTTCTTTATACTAAGTCATGTTTAACCACTAGATGTCCAAGCATCCACATATTGGACTATGAATAAAATTTTCATGCTTTATTTCTTTTCAATAAACATCATCTTCATCCATCCATCCATTTTGAACCTTTGAAGGAAAAATAAACAAATCATCAAATAAAATTGTGCCACGTGGTACTTATCTTTGCATAATGAATTTTACTTTATGTGATAATTAAAAAATCTTGAACCAAAACCTTCTATTCAAGTGGAATTTTGTATTTCCATTATCCCCTATATACCTATTCTAATTAATCCTAAAAATGGAGATACTCACTTCAAGGTTCAATATCTATTGTAGAAAAGTAATCAAGATATGAGAATTAAATATGCTTGTAAATGACAATAGATAAAGAATTAGTAAGCAATCAAGTTTTCAAAAATGATCTCAATGGTGCCAAATTGATATATAATTTAAAAGCTCATTAACCCTTTAACGTTGGGTTGGCTATGGCGCGACCATCATCTACAAGAGTAATAGATTCTGAAATGTATCATCTACTACACTCATAGATTGGTGATTGCGCCATAGCCAGCCCGGCGTCAAAGGGTTAACCGTATTACTCGTGATATCTATAAAAAGGGTATGTATGAACATCCTTTTGGAGTTGTTAAAGTATGTTCTTTATGAATATTGTGCCATGTGCCCTTGATTTTGAATTTGGTTTTAAATTTGTAATTTGAATAATCTCATAAATCGGTAACACAACGCCATAAAATTGATGACAAGGTCATGATCTACCCCGGCTACATGCGAGTCCTTAAGTGTGGAGAGCTATTGGGGCTTATTTTGGCGATTCAAACAATATTAGGATCAAAAGGCTTAATATCTTTGCTTCAGATAACAAATGTGTATAATGAATAGGATTTTTAAACCTTAAAGGTTTGAATGCAAATTACAAAGCTACATACTGATTAAATTTTTTTACATAATAGACGTGAATTTCTATCTCTTTGTGTAAATATATTTCCTATGTTTACATGGAATACATTGATAAAATTATAGTTAATAAAATTTAAAGAATGATATGCAAAATTTTGAAGTCCATTGAATCATTTCTATGTACAAGTATGCTAAAAAATGAGAAAAAGTCCAATTGTTGTTAGACTTCTTAAACCTCATTATAGCTATTTGAAGATTTGATAACAAAAAATGTTATTAAAATGTTCGTAAACTTCAACAACAATAATTGGCATCAAGTTGTCCAAAACTCTTATCTATAAATGTAATCTTGCTCAACTCTTAAGTCTTTGAAATATTACATTCCTTCCAAAGGTGAAGATCTCAACGTGCAAAAATCACCATTTCGAGAAACATTTATTGCATTTAAATAACGTTTTAAATCATGTGGGATACTTGAATAACCTATATTATTATTGGAGTTTAGATTGTGACGCAACATTGCCCTTGTACTTTGCTTGTCTTTGAAATTATTCTTAAAACACATAACCAAAAGCCGGAGCCCATGTAAGTAATATGGCTGCCAAAATAGAGAATCCATACATGAGTCCAATCCCAAAAGCTTGAAGTGATGCATAGTTAAAGATTTGATATTCATTGCATGAAGTATCACTAATTGTAAGTTGCATGTTGTCTACAACACATGGCCTTTTGATGAAATCTCCACACAAACTTGGATTTCTAGGCAAATAGGAACATACTCCAAAAGTATTCATGAATTGGTTTCTTAAAAGAATGGTACCGTTGAGGTTGTTGTATGAGACATTGAAAGTACCAAGTGTGAATGATACTTTCATAGGAATTGCTTCAGTAAGTTCATTTTGTGAGAAGTCTAAGGTTTCCAATTCCTCAATATATTGAAATGCTAAAGATACATCCCCTTTAGTTTATTGTTGGATAAAATTAGATATTTCAATCCAACAAATTTTGTGATTCCCAATGGAATTTTTGCCCTCCAATGCATTTGATAAGACATCCACATATGTGGTTGCCAATAAAATATAGGAAAAATATTGATCCATACCTTGCTCTCTAGTTGTTAGAAACAACTAGTTTTCAGGTTTAATTTCAGTGAACACAAAACATTATTTGATTGCACTTTATAACCAACATTATAATTTACCAAAAATTTGAAGGATAGTTCCAATAAGAATATTGTGTGAGAAGTCCAATACTTGCAAGATTTTCAACTCTTCAATCTATTATGGTATTGGCCCTTTAAAGTGATTGTGTAAAACCATATAGATACGTAAATGACATAAATAACTTCCATCTTTTTTGGCTGGTAGTGTATTGGTAAGAGTGGATGGAAGATATTTCTCTGGTTTACATATTCACATGATTTCAAGAAGACAAGTAGCAATTTTTCACCACTAAATGCATTGCACAAAAGCTGAAGACTCTTACTAAGTGATGAAAAGCCTTCAAACTAAGTTGGAATGGACCCCACAATGTGTTGCTATCTAAATCAAGTAGTTCCAACTTCTTAAAGGATGGAAAATTAGCTTGGTATGTGAGCTAGTAGTATCAAAACAAAAAGGTATCAATAGAATTAACAAGGATGGCTGTAGCGTGGATAAAAACACAACCATTGACGAAAATATAAAGATCACATGTCAACATTAAGGATATAATCATTCTACCTACATGTAGTAGTAACTTTTTTAAATTGATGTAGTTATCGTTGTTTCGGTGTAAATAGGGTCTCTAAATCCACTTGAATTAGGTTTGGACAAGTGAATGTGAATCAAATGGATATGTAAAATAGTTTTGGTAGTTAGGATATGAAAAGGCATAATTATATAACTACCTAGGACTATAAGATAAAGAATGAAGGAGAGAAGAAACACTACACACATAGTTTTGAGCGATTATATTTTATAGTGTAAGTCATCATCTTAGCTTGAATCTACTTGATCATACTTTGTTGTCAATTATGGAGCTTCATTATTATATAGTGATAGCATTTACATTGTGATACATCAACTGAATTACTATATATACAATATCAAATTGATGTGTGATCAACTGGATATGAGTCAAATCGTTGGATGAGTTTGTGTTCAATTGTGACATATCAACTAGATTCACTGATGCATACACCCTGATTATAGTATCAAATAGAAGTCACAGTTGTTATAGGGTGGTACGTTGAGTCATAGTTGGGGATGTTAGTTGAAAACTGTGGTTGTAGTATCAACCAGATAAGAGAGATCAAGTTGATAAGTGGAGTCCAAAAGAGGTCTAAGGTTGAATGAGAGTTACAACCGTGATTATCCAATGGATTAGGGAAGTTAATTGTAGAGATGACGATCCTACGATAGCTATGACATGAATTTCTATCAACTAGATTTAACATGTGTGTTGCCAAGAGTGAGGTTAACATACAATATTTAAATTATAGATAGGAAATACATAGTCAAAAGAAAATGTGAATGATTGATTGAATTCTGTTCTATTGGATATGTGTTTGGCCAACCATATCTATTAGATGATTTACTGAATAGTTTGATATGTAAAGACAGTAATCTAATCGAGGATATTCTATTTGATATGAGGTGTGCGCAACCTTCATCAAATAGAACACTATAACTAAGATTGGGATTTATTAAGTCTTTGCATTTAGGAAGATCAAGATTGTAAGTTGACTCATGGGAGTCTATGAATGGTAATCAATGCATTTTACATACGCAAAGTGTTCTCAATTGGAGATTGAGATCAGATTATAAGAAGTAATGATGGAGTAAAGAGTTAACGGGAGAATTGCATGAGCTAAGTATCAAAACCCTAATTTCAATTATGCAACACGGCATTACACAATTCATAATATTGAATAAAGTAAATGAATCTGCAATTGTGTGACTATCAATTTGATCACGGATACATCAACTGGATACTAAAGATACTATCAAATTGATTGGACTAAGAGTGCTCCCCGGTTGATAATTAATTTCTTAAAGAACATACCTTGATTTAATTCAATAAAAATACAATTACTACCTTCATGTGACCTTAAGCTACCTACACACTAAACGAACGGATCCATTTTCAATAAGAAGTTTTTAGAGTTGAATTGCGTGGGGTGTTTTGATTGATTTAATTGACAACAATATTATCTATACTACACCACCCTACCTTATTTCAATACCATGACATTTAAATAAATCAAAATCTTTATACACATGATCCTTGTTAAAATCAACAATGTAAATTGCAATTGCATGCGGCATTAAATTTTTTAAGACACTACGTTCATAATTCCGTAAAGGCAAGTAACATTTTCTCACCACTAAATGAATTACCTGTAAGCCAAAGTTGCTTGAGTGTGAAGGGCCTCCAAGCCACGCCTGAAATGAGCCCACCAATTTGTTGACACCTAAGTCAAGTTCTTCCAACTCCTAAAGGGATGCAATTTTGCCTAGTATGTGTTCTAGTAATATCAAAAGAAAACGGTATCAATGGAATTGACAAAGATGATTGTAGCACGCTTGGAAACACAGTTAACGATCTAATCATAAACATTACAAAATTAAGAAAAAAACTACTATATTTAATAAAAAAAGGAACGAGTTATTATTAATTACGGAATTACATTATAAATAAATGTGATCCAGACCAAATGAGGTTGAGAGAAAAAAATAATGAATATTCAAACATGCCCCCAAACCTTTTCTCCTACATAGCTTTCTATACCAACCAACAAAAGTGTAAGAAAATATTTTCAAAGTCAAGGACATTTCTTGGCATGACAGTTGTGTTTTGCATTTTTGCGTGCAATGACTTTAAAAAATGATGCTTATAGGAGAATCACATAGAGAGGAGAGAATAATGCACAATGTTGTTTACAACAAACCGCTTTGATAATCCTGTTTCTTTTTCAATTTGGTTCTCTCACGACTTTCCAATTTTTTGACAAGTTTAAGGTCACCGGGTACTACAAAAACAAAAATGGTGGGGTAGAACCTTCGACCTTGTGGTTAACAAACACACGCTCTAACCAACTGAGCTATTCCAGTTGCCAATTCAATATGCATTGATATGCACTGTCGAGACCCACACTATAAGAAACCCGTGATTTTTGTGACGTTAGCTGTGATCAAGTGTGTTTTTCAAAACATGTTTTTGCGAACGGGCCGAGCCTTGGGCTCTCGAATTCTGGTGGATGTTGCACCAAACATGGAAAAATTGGCGGAAAAACGCAGAGATGTTAGCATAAACGTATTTGTTTTGCGGGACGTCCTAGTGAACATAGTCATGTTTTAGACAACGTCGTCAGAAAGGTGACAATGCCACGTCGGTAGGGGGGTTTCAGCTTTATTATGAGTAACTTCGAGATTGTTACTGCAACCTCCCGTAAAACACTGCCCAACGGTTAAAACACAATGGAGATGGGCTGAACCCTACAAAAATAAAAACGTGGATGTCGTTACTGACGTCACAAAAAACGTGGATGTCCTTACTGACATCACAAAAAACATGTTTGAGCCACGTAGGCAAGGTAGAAATTGGATTCTTTTAAAAATGTTTGTGCCACGTAGGCAAGGTTGAAATCAGCTGCCACGTAGGCAAAGAGAATGTTGGAACAGACGTCTGGATGGACGTCTACTGTGACATTTTAATGTTTATGCTAACACGAGGCTAACACCATGACAAATCCAATAATCCCATATGGATTGTCACCACTTGAGCATCCCATTGTATATATATGTAAGGCCTTCTCTCCTATCTCATCACACTTGAATCAAGAGTGATTCACTTTCATCCATCTATTTGGATGAATTTGAATTACCCTTGAAACTTAAAGTGATACGGTACTTTTTGATGACATGGCGCTTCTTTTTGGTGACATGGCACTTGCTTTTGCTGACTTGGTGCTTGCTTTTGGTGACCTCCATCTCAACAAACGTCACAAAAAACGTCATAACGAACGTCACAGAAAACATACCGTGCTAGAAATGACGTCCCAATTTACACTGTCCACAATTAATTATTGCATTAAACTATGCTGATTGGACATGCCACGTCATATTTAAAAAAGTGACACGTCATATTTTAAAGGTGCCACGTCATAAAATGGCGGGTCCACGTATGCAAGCCTAGTCACAATCTAATGCCACGTCATGCGCCACATCATGGGCCACATTACCAAGGGCCCGGATGAAAAAGTTGGGGATGTGGCACTGCCCGTCCATGTGGCGATGACGTGGACGCGACGTGGCAGCCACATGGCAGATTTTTAATACCTTCAACCCCCAAGTTTTTGTGATGTTTTAAAAAACGTGGGCCTGTTTTTTGAGATTTTGGCATGTTTTTAGCATGTCAATTATAACGGATTTTTTTGGACGTCAACGTCGATGTGCCGGATGCTGCACAAAACATAATTGCACGTTAGTTGCCCTGTCACAAAAAACACGGGTTTCTTATAGTGCCAACAACTCTTTAAGTGTCGATTCATATATATACCCTAGCTTAATGTAATAGGTAAGTAAAAGGTTCTAGAGGCTTTATCCCTAACAACAAGTCACAAGGACAAACACTTCCGTAAATTGGGATTTACTGAGACAAGGACGTTACCTTGCATGGCAATTGTGTTTTGCATTTTTGCATGCGATGACTTTCAAAAACGATGCTTCTAGAAGGGGAATCACATGTAAATGAGCCCTTATGTGAAATTTTGACTTTTTGTTGATTCCATGAAGTGACAAACTTTGTATCATTTTTGCATTCATTGGTGTGAAAATTAAATATTTTGAATGATAATAAGCCCTATTTAGGGTAGACATATTTATTAGTACCGGTTGCAATACTAGGAACTATGGCAATCATACTGATACCAAGACTCATTAGCTATGTTGAGAGAAGTTAAATAGATACTATGGTCCATTTGTTGTAGTCTGTGATACACTTTTTTAAACTCTTGGATATGCATTTCAAGTTCTTAAATGAGTTATTAAACAAGAAAAGGCAATTTCACCAATATTATTTGATCATTCTTTATAAAGATAGACATAGATTTTATAATATTATATAAAACTTACCTAATGAAAAGAAAAAGGGATATTGATGGTTGTCTTGAAAAGACGTGCTATTGTCTTCGTTTGTTTGTGTATATGCCCATTTGATAAGTCTGGAGTTTACCAAGGTTGTAAAATATTCATGCGTAAGTAAAATATTTATTCAATGAACAAATTCTTTCCAAAAATTTAAAAATATACCAAAGATACAGTGACAAACAAAACCGAGTACAATTTTTACTCACTTCCATTCAAAAAATCATACCATGAGTATAGGTGGGCAAAACCGAAATGTGTACAAATCAAAGTTGTAGTACATGATGTATTACACAATGCTGAAAAGTTTGAGGTGGAGTTGAATTGTGGTTTGGAAGATATCAAATGCCAAAATAGAGTGCCTTCATACTCACTTTTGTTCAAGATTGGTATGAGAGCTTTCAAAAGATACACAATTTGGAATGAAGCCAATTTTCTTTAGTGTTGTCTTTATGGTATTGTAAACCATCATCTTGAACATGTGTATGCCTTTCATCAATGGAAATCAACCTTTGTGTACTTGAGATAAATCTCAAACTGTGGAAAAATAGATGTTTTCTTGTGAGAATGGCATTTGATAATCCTTTGTGGAATTGATAGCATGGAATATTAGTGGACATCATAAGTGACAAACGTGAATCAATATTGGCCATTATTGCATGTATTTCATTTTGTATTTGAATTTTTTTAGTATTAAATAAACTCCTTTATAAACTTAATTATCTATATTAGAACTAGTGGGGTACCCGTGTCCTCCGGACACAACATTTTTTTGTGTTGAGTCCCCACCTCCCCGTCCCCTAGCCCTCTCCCTCCAATCCATCGACCCCCCGTCCTTGTCCCCCGTCCCCATCCCCATCCCCGTCCCCGTCCCTATCCCCGTCCCCGTCCCCATCTCCGTCCCCGTTCCCGTCCCCGTTCCTGTCCCCATCCCCGTTCCTGTCCCCATCCCCGTTCCTGTCCCCATCCCCGTTCCTGTCCCCATCCTGGCCCCGTCCTTTTTTTTTTGGGTGGTTTTTCTTGTCATACTGACCTGACAATATTTGTTTTTTCCAACCTGACCCATGTTAGGAATGACTGATCTCCAAGGTTTGAGATTAGGGTTTCAGGGGGTCGATGCTCTAGTTGGAGGTTTGGGGTTGAGTTTTTGGGGATTTCGGGTTACCATATTGTTGATGGGTGAGATGTGATTGCATTTACAAAGCAACAGAAGGTGTTGGAGCTTACGCAACTCGCTGGCCTTGATATTCAAGAGGACACCATTCTAATTGTCAGTTCGTAGTAGATCTGGAATTCTTTTGTTGTGTCCGTTTCTCAGTTTGTGTGGTTTAGGTTTCCACATTGTATCATGATTTTGTGCCCTTTGTCACCGAAGATGATGGATACGAATGACTTTACAGTAGTCATTTGTCAAGTTTGTGCATTCATGCGCCTATTCTGCTATGCCGACTCTGGGAGCAAGAACTTTAGGTCAGGGTTACTAATCAATATGCATTCGGTGGTTACGAATTAGTATGCATTTTCAGTAGGGTTATCATGAGCAGCTGAATTTGGGCTAAAGTTGAGGTGAAGCGAGGGGCGTTCTTCGTTCGTATACGTTTCGGTGCCTGATTATTACTGTTTTTGACACAAGAGGAGTTGTGTCTTAGGGGTTCTGGGTTTTTTGGGTTTTGGGCATCATGAAGTTGGACGTGAACGCGCTGCGATACCTCATCAAAGATGACTTCCGCGTCCTCACGGCCGTGGAGATGGGCATGAAGAACGTAAGTGTTGTGCGCAATTTGGAGGAGAGAGGCGAGTTCTGGGGGTTGAACACATACCTTGCACACATAGCGCATGAGCTCGATTTCCAGGCTCGACTTGTGCACACGGCACTCGCTCAAGACCGGATGCAATACCTCCTTATCTACGCTCCATAATCTCTTGATCATAATCTCCATTCATGTCAAGAGTCCGCAAACCCAGAAACTTGCATTGCGGATCAGTGCGGATCTTCTAATTTCAAATATCAGGTGCTACATAGACCAACATATGTCCGGTGGACATAGAGAGATGGCTGTGTGAGGTCCGAAATTTCTGGTGAGGGGAGGTGGAAAGACTTAGCCGCAGAACAGAGGTTTAGGGGCAACAAGAGGTAGCTGGCCTTGTTGAAGAGCTCCCCATGCATCTATTTTGTGAGGTAGGACTGGTCGAAGTGTAGTGAAGGTTGGAAGCAGCTAAAAACGTTAGATCTGGGCTGGTGATGCTGAAAGAGGGAGTTTGACACTAGATCTGTGCGAAGTAAGTCTGAAAGCAGGGAGCTTGTGTTGGTCACATAGATCTCCTACCTTAGAAGTCAGATCCGGCCCAGATCAGAGTGTGCTACAAGCAAGATTGCCTGAAGCAGCTCACAGACGTTCATTGGGGTTAGCTAGATCATTGTGGCATATGGACATGTGGTTAGTGTGGAGTGTACTGAAAGCCTGGGACTAGTGTTGGCCACACACACAAAGCATCCTGACCTCAATGATCAGATCTGCCCCAGATCGAAAACTTAGATCTACCAAGTCCTACAAAAGTCTCCCCATCCTCCCTGATCCAGATACTCAAGCTTAGAAGCCATTAGAGGAAGAAACAGCAGTATCAGGATTTCAAACCACGAGACGACGCGGACAACGTTGCAAGAGGAAGGAGAAACGATCTACAAGAAAACACGACCGCTCGACTGCCGACCTGCAGACCAGGCTATCTCTAACTCCCTCGTTGTTTGCACATCTTCTCATATTTTCATTTCCCTGCTGGACGCATTACCATTGTTGCCTTGCTTAGTAATTTTATCTGCTCCTTACTTTGTTTTTAGTTATGTAGCTTGCACTCCCTCTAGATATACTCATGCCCACACTGTCCTAAAACTAGAAGCCAGCATAACCTGCAACAAATTCCCCATAGTTAGAAAACACACCCAGGCTCACGTAGTAAACTCACACCTAGTAAGCAATTCAGAACAGGCCCACACATACACATTAAGCACACACCCTGTAGGAACAGGAAACACACGCCACAGTGCCACCGAATTAACTGTAGACACAAGTCGATAAGTATACATCAACTAACAAAAAGAACCAATACATACCCTACACACAGAAACAAGGAAGTTAGAACAAAACTGCTGATTATTACTCTCGCAGGTCCTGACAACAGTCAAGCACAGTGCGCATACAGAAACCAACGTCAACAATGCGCATGCATCAAAGCAGTAGACCAGATCTGGGAGCACCACAACCATGGAGGTGAAAAGAGAAAGACTGGAGAACAAGATCCGACCACAATAATCCGCACCAAAACGACAAAAATATCAGATACAGTCTCTCTCAACCCCTCTCATACTTCTAACAGTAGAATTCATTTCCACTGTTCACGTCAAAATCCATGCATACTCTTGATACTAGAAATTGTCATCAGTAGACAAAATAGTACAACCTATCTATACATAACGTGGGAATGGACGAGATCTAACCAAGTCTGTTGCAACCTACATCTTCAAAACTTCAGTCTAACTAGTAGATACAGCTACAGTAACTTAGATCACGTCGTTCAAGAGCGACGCCCCCTGCATCAACAGACGCTCAAATCAGTAACTCAGGACGACCGAAGATATCTGCGCATCAGAGACACCCACAACATAACAAGAAGCGAAATCAGAGAAACAAAGGCACTGCACCGAACAACACTTCCCACCGAAGTAACCCAGATCAGTATAGTGTACTGGACCTTCTACTGGACCTTACAGACAGTATTACCAACAAAAGCCAGCAGAGAAGAGCCTCGAACCCTAGACCTCATCTACAAGAACAAGAGAAGTAAAGAGATATCACTCGATCGAGAGCCACTGTCACCACAACAACCACGGGTGGTGAAGGCCCAAGTCCAGCGCAACGGAGCTCGCCAGACAGAGAACCACCAATTACCACGCCCTCGGCGACGATACACGCTGCATAGCGCTGCGGCAACCCCACACACACAACGAGGACCAAAACGGGATCTACAACAACAAAACCCTCAACGGCAAGAACAACACCAGAGACCATTACGTCGATCTCTCTGTGACCCTCAGCGACCCACCTTTGCGACCTCCTCACCAACGGTACTAACCCCATACTTCCCTATCGACCCTCCGAATTCCACCCACCTAGGACCTACCTCCTACTACCCACGACCTCACCCGCGACCTCAACCAGTCAATAGGGACCACCCTCTACTATTCAACGACCTTCCCATACGGACCAACGACCTTCTCTTAGTACCTGGTTACCCCGCTATAACACATAACGACCTTTTTAAACCACCCAGTGACCCCTCTCTAGTACGTAGCGACCTCCCTGCGGCGACCACCAACCTCCCACTTGCGACCTTCTACTCCCGAATCTTCCACCCGACACAAACAAGTAAGGTACGTAAGATTAGGTCTGATTTCTCAACAGCAGAAATGGACCACAGAAATTCTCAGAAAGGCCTCACCTTTAGCGATAGAATGGACATAGAACCCTTGCCAGAAACCCTTAAACGCCTCCAAGCTGAACAAGCAGACAAGGCGAACGAGACTAACTCAACCTCCAGCAAGAAATTGAAAGGAGTTATGATTGAAGAAGTTATGGAGGAAACATGTAAGATATCCACTAGTGTGCCTGACTTTACTTCTTTCAAGTTCTGGTTTGGTTTTCAGGTGATGGAAGACTTGGCAGTGGCGGAAGGACTGGACGTACTATTCTCTGGCGAAACTATTGACGACATGATGACCAGAGGTATTGAAGAGGAAGAAGCCTGGGAAATCAAAAACGCCAGAATTGCCTTTCCGCGCATCCCCCAAATACTCTACCCACTATCAAGAGCTGCTGGAGGCCTCGGAGGTCAGCATTTCAATCTGACTCAGGTTCCTGCTAACATCAAGGTTGATAAAAACACAGGTTTAGCGCTGGACTTCCACATAGCGATCCAGTTTGAACTACCTGCTCACCCCATGATGCACGACGACGTCAAAGCAATGGTAGCAGCTCGTCTTCAGAAAATGAACATCCAAACTGGTAAGAAAATCATAGAACCTATATCTATTCATTGTTTGAGCTTTAAAGCAGGAGGCGGACGTAAACATGTTTGGTCAGGATTGATTAAACTCCATCTCATGCGACCTGAGCTGGATGGTCTTATTCTTCTCAAAGGACTTCGACCCTCTATACTGAAGATTGACGAAAATGACGTAGTAGGTAAGGTGTGCAAGTCCTACAACAGCATTGCTTGCAACTCTAGTCTATCAGTAAAAATTCAATCTCCTTCTCTATGTGGCATTTCAGCTAACAATCTTTTCAAAGAGATCCTCGTGTCCAGCTTTAAGAGGGGGCACGAGTTCGAAATCACAGGTGTGCAAAAAACAAGAGATGAAGCTTTTGCCTTCATCATGTCAACAACACCACAACAAGCACAGAAGATCGAGTGCCAGCAAGTGACGGCGCACCAAGAGATTATTCAACTAAAGCTCACACACGGGAAAGGGAGAATGCCCATGAGCAAGGAACAAAAGGCAAAAAAAGATGCGCTTACCCTCACCCTCTCCCATCTCCCCCTACTCCTCCCTATTCAGGACACCACAAACGCCATCAGGAAGATTATAGGCGCTAACGGAGTTAGCTCCATTTGGTATCATAAAGAAGTAGGAACGTGCCACAATGGTAGCGCTAACGTGGTGTGTTCTAACCCAATAGCTTACAGGACCTTTGTCAACAAGACCGTCCCAGTTGATGGACACTTTGTGCTGTTCGCACCCCACATTAGAAGCATAGACGGAGCTAACCCCCCATCTCAAGCCCAACTAACGGAGTACGGATTTAGCGACGTAAACAAGGCTATAGTGAACACAGTAGAGACCTTCCAGCTCCAAGCTCCTTCAGATGTGATCACCAAAAAAGACCTGGTGGAAGCCTTTGAAGCCAACAATAAGGTCCTGAGAGAAGAGGCAAAAGCACTTGCGGAGGAGAAAGCTCAAGAACTCAAAGACCTCAGGCTTCAAATGATGAAAATCCAGGAAACGGTTGCAGTAACCTTCAGCATGATGCAAGGTATTACGGGAAGCATGACACCTAACTTACTTGGTGAAGGACCGTCAAACATGTGAAGGTAACCAACCTCAGGGACTCTAGATCATCCAGATTGAATTTTCTTATAAACTTTGATAGAACAGCATTACAAGTTCTTAGGTACACATACTCCAATTCCAGGTACATGCTGGATATGCACTACAGTAACTGTATTTTCCTCACGTCTGAATACAAAAAAACACACGTATACACATACTGGATTATGTGTATATATACAAATATATATACAAATACATATATAAATACAAATCCAGGTACGAACACATATACGGATACGTATATAAATACAGATACATATTCAAATTCAAGTACGAATACGAATACAGACACAAATTCATATATAGATATAGGCACGAAAACATATACGAACAAAACTAAAAACTTAAACGAGAAATTAAATACAAGAAAGGATGGAGACACAGATACAGATAGGAGTACAGATGCTATTCAGAAAATTAAGCAAATAAATACCCAAACAAAAACCTATCAATCACCGAAAAAATTAACACACAAAATGAAAACAATAATAATAATAAAGATATATAACTCCCCACACAGTCCAAGTGAAACAGAAAACTCAAATCCCAACAAAAACACTCTCCATAATTCAACTCTCAGACTATACACACAAAACCTCTATACAAATACTAATAAAAAAACGGAAACAAATACTAAGACAAATATTGAGACACATATTAATACAAAAAGACACAAGAATACTAATACTAATACAAATACACATATAAACACAAAAACAACTACATATCATCAAAGATACACAAACAAGAACATAGAAACAAATAACAGTACTAAAAATAGAATACGCATCCTAAGGAAATCAGAAATAAGGGATGGAAAATTAGCCAAATTAGGAATGAGAATTGAGTATAATAAGAATAAAAATATCAAGAACATAGCTATAATCAGCAGTACAAAAAATAGAAAAAGCTTCCTAAGAAAAAGAAAAATAAGAGTTGGAGAATTAACCAAAATAGTAATGAGAAGTAAATATAATAATAATACAAATATGAAGAAAATAGCTATAAATCGGAGGACTAAAAATAGAAAGTGCTTCATAAGAAAAACCAAAATTAGGGATGGAAAATTAACCAAATTAGTAAAGAGAATTAATTATGAAAAGAATAAAAATATGAAGAACACAACTGTAAAAAACAATACTAAAAATAGAAAATGTTTACTAAGAAAATCCAAAATAAGGGATGGAAAATTAACCAAATTAGTAATGAGAATTAATTATGAAAAGAATAAAAATATGAAGAACACTGCTATAAAAAACAATACCAAAAATAGAAATTGCTTCCTAAGAAAAAGAAAAATAAGGGATGGTAAAATAACCAAATTAGTAATGAGAAGTAAATATAATAAGAATAAAAATATTAAAAACAGAGCTAAAAACAACAGGACTAAAAATAGAGAATGCTTCATAAGGAAATCAAAAATAAAGGATGCAAAATTAACAAAATTAGTAATGAGAATTAAGCATGATAAGAATAAAAATATTAATAAAACAGCGAAAAACAGTAGTATTAAAAATAGAAAATGCTATCTAAGAAAATCAAAAATAAGGGATGGAAAATTAACCAAATTAGTAATGAGAATTAATCATGATAAGAATAAAAATATTAATAAAATAGCGAAAAACAGTAGTACTAAAAATAGAAAATGCTATCTAAGAAAATCAAAAATAAGGGATGGAAAATTAACCAAATTAGTAATGAGAATTAATCATGATAAGAATAAAAGTATTAAGAACACAACTAAAAACAAAAGCACTAAAAATAGAGAATGCTTTCTAAGAAAAACAAAAATAAAGGATGGAAAGTTAACCAAATTAGTAATGAGAAGTAGGTATAGTAAGAATACAAGTATTAAGAAAATAACTAAAAATAGTAGTACTAAAAATAGAGAATGCTTTCTAAGAAAATCAAAAATATGGGATGGAAAGTTAAACAGATTAGTAATTAGAAATAGTTATAATAAGAATACAAGTATTAAAAACACAGCTATATATAACAATAATAAAAATAGAAAATACTCTCTAAGAAAAAGAAAAATAAGGGATGGAAAAATAACGAAATTAGTAATGAGAAGTAATAAGAAAAAAAATAGTAGAATTATGTTGAGAATAAGTAGAATTATTAAAATAGGAGGTGAGATTAGTGTCTCGCCGGCCGGTTTGGCGCCGAAGGCTCCAAAAAGAGACTTACTAAAAATAGAAATTCTAATAAAAGTAAGAATATATACGAATCTGATTGAAATAAATATCAATTTGTTTTTAGAAATCATAGTTTTAGACAAAATATGTTTAGAAAGAAATCTTTTAGAAAACTCATTATTTCAATATACGGGACCTATACTGATACGTATACTGATACTTATACTGATACATACACCGATGAGTATACTTATAAATATACTGATATAAATACTGGTACGTATACTGATGCACATACTGGTATGTATATAAATACAAATACTTATACTTATACAAATGCAAATACCAATACAAATAGTGGTACGTGTACTCATACGAATACTAACACAAATACTAACAAAGATATTGATACAAATACCAAGACAAGAACCGTGACATACACTAATACAAATATACGAAAGAATACTAATATAATATCACATAAAACTACATACACACACACAAAGACAACCATACACCATCAACAAAACACATTCATATACATACACACATACAAAGACAAACACATTCAATCAAAAAAACACAAATACCAAAGCCACATTCAAAAACAAAAAATTCTAAAACAAAACAGAAAACCCATCTACTACAAACTACTAATATTAATTGGAGGAGACATGGAGACTAACCCAAGACCCATGCCGAACATATTAAAAAGACACCCCGCTTCGCACATAAAGAATGCCAAAACATATTTCATACCAAATACTAATACAAACACCAAAACAAACAATTGTACAAACCACAAAGTATATAATAACACCGCATATGAAAAAAAGGACTTAAAAACCACTTTAAAAACCAACATAAACCCATATACAAATAGTCTTAAACATAATAGTTACATATGCACACAGACAAAAACAACCAAGATAAAATACAACCAATCATACATACATCCATACACTACTAAAACAAAAACAACCACAAAAAACACATGGACAAAAAATAAACTAAAGACGAAAACAACTACACCTACTATAAAAATAAATAAACCCACAACTCACCCACAAAATACAAACATCCACCTACCCCCAAACCAACAAGTCATTAATAACACAACAAAGCATTTAAAATACACCACTAAACATATATACCACAAACTTCTACTACTTCTAGGAGGAGACATTGAAACCAACCCGGGACCCATGCCCAATATACTAAAAAGACATCCTACAGCACATAAGAAAAATGCCAAAATCTACTTTATATCTAATACCATAAAACTCCAACCAGAATATGAACACATTGCAAAACCCTTCGCACCATTTCTAAAAAACACACATACATTACACCACATACACAACACTTCCCACCCAAACATTGCCCAATACATACAACAAAAAAATACACATCCACCACCCCACATCTTATATGCACTAATAATCACTACTCATCCAAACATAGATGAATGTAACCAACTTCTAAATCCACAAAATTGGAACACAATTACATGGACTAATACACTCCTACAAACCTTACTAACCTTACAAAACCCACCAGAATGACACATTTACACTCCACACCCCTATACTGAATTCCTAGTAGACAACCAAAATATTATAAACCATGAGAACTCAATACATAAAAGACTATACGACTTCTTACATAGTCAAGACATACCACCCTCAAATGATATAATAAAACTAAAATTCCCTTACCTCCCTAACAACCTCATAAGTGAATCACTAAAATGTCTAGACCCTATACCAGAATACACCCACCCACCCCCACCTCTTCCCTACATCCCTCCTCAAAACCAAAATCAAAACATTAGACCAAACCAAGAAAATACATACATAATCACATGGAATGCCTCCTCACTAAACACTGCCCTTCCTAGCTTACAAACTCTAGTCACAAACACAGACACACCACCGGCTCTTATAGTTATACAAGAAACAAAACTAACCGCCACAAAATCTACAAAATATATACAAAATATATTTCAAGACTATAAACTCATCTTTAACAATACACATGCACTTACAAGATGCATACAACAAAGGAGACCATACACACCGGGCCGCGGTGGCCTCTTTACATTAGTACACAAAAAATATACATTCCCCGGCAACATCAACAAAATCCCTACCCCAATGCACATATCACCATACATTCAAATAATTAAAATCACTAATCACCAACTACAGTCGTGGTTAATCTTTCACATGTATATGCCATCCCATCCCGAAGACACTAGATTTCTCTTAGATATACAAAACACTATTACAACCCATATTAATAATCATCCCAATCATACATACCTATTATGTGGAGACTTCAATAGAGACATAGCGCTAATTGGCCGCCAAAATGGAAACCATCACACCCCCCCTCAAAACATTGATTACCAATGGCACCGCTTCATAGAAAATTTAAACTTGACTTACATCAATACCGATACACAATTCTCTAGACAAGGTCGCTACAATTATAGTGATTGGAGTCTAATAGATGGTTTCTATATAAATACAAACAACAACACACAATACACCTCCACAACAAACAAAGATATTATTCTCAATTCGGACCACTCACCCATACAACTGCACATCCCAAATAACACACTAATTAGTAGAACTCCTACAATCCCAAACAAAGACACTATACGCATACTCAACCCCATCCCAAAAACCAACATAGAAAAATTCAACACAAAATTCTTCGAAGAAAACACTGTACAAATAGACTCCCTCATAAACACTCTTGAAATCAATAGTCAATTAACACAAGCACAATGGCAAGAAGCATGCCACTCTCTAGACAAATTCATCAATAAAATCTCTGATACACTAGAACAAACTTGTAGAGCACACCCAATACCCCAAATGACAAACAGAACCTCTCAACAAGGCGGGTATCTACCCCGCAAACTTTCTAAAACTTGGAAACAACACTTAACCACATACCATACCATACGTAAAACCATTAGAATTGTAAAAAACAACCCTCAATGGCGTAACCACCCCATACACAACGAACTACTAAATATACAACACATCCAAATCCCTACCCCGCCGCCTCCGGACCTTCCCCACGATACATGGATAAAAGATATCGCGATAATTGCAAAAAATGCCAACATACAAGCCCGGAAAATAATCACAAAATACACAAAAGAAAACATTAAAAAAGCCATCTCAAAATACAGACAACTATACGAAATCAACCCCAAAAAAATTAACAAAAAAGTCTTTAAAAACCTTGAATCCCCACCAATGGATTGTATCAAAGATCAATATAATAATATTTTAACTAGCCCCGAAGACATTGCGAATGAAATATTCAATCAACAAACAAAAACCAATAGACCAACAGTACCAACATGTAATTACCAGCCACAACATACAATAGAATGCACATGTGCAATACGCCAATACCCTTGGCACGACCTGGACGGATATACCCTTGACAAACGGGGTGAACCAGAAATTCCACTACATAAATACCTCAACAGAGCCACATACGACACATGCCTCCAAAATCTTGGAAATAATAAAGCCCCAGGCCCAGACCGCATACCAAACTCAATACTCAAAAACATGCCTCCAAGATTTCATAAACTATTATTCCTATTCTTTTCTCATTGCTATAAACAAAAACAAATACCAAATTCATGGAAAACAAGTGCAACAATTCTACTATACAAAAAAGGCGATCCATCCATGCTACCCAATCACAGACCAATTGCACTAGCTAACACAATATATAAGCTTTTTACCAGTACACTCACCCACATACTATCCACATACGGCGAAAAATTCAAAATCCTACATGATAGTCAAGAAGGATTTAGAGCGGAGAGAAGTACCGCACGGCAAATACAAACTATAATAGCCGCATTAGAAGATGCAAAATTTACTAACCAAGATATATACATACTATACGTGGACTTCAAAAATGCCTTTGGCTCAATTGATCATGCCAGACTTCTAGCAATAATGTCAGACCTTGGCTACCCAAAAGAGGCAACTACACTTGTTGGAAACATCTATTCCCAATCATCTACTTGCTATATCGGCGAACACTTTGGGAAAACAAAACCTATACCCATCCAAAGAGGAACTATACAAGGGGACACCCTCAGTCCATACCTATTTATTATATTTTTAGAACCACTACTTAGATGGCTAGAAAGAGGTAATAATGGATATACTTTCGGCACATCACAAGTCACAATAAATTCCGCCGCATACGCAGATGACCTAGCCACCATAGCTAACAAAATCAAATCAATCCAAACACAACTCCATAAAATTGATAGATATTGTAAATGGGCTGGCATGGATGTGGGAGTTCCAAAATGTGCCGCTACCGGATGCCCAAACAAATCTAAATTGAACCCTACCACTTTCAAAGCCCTAATGCAAGCCTCTAACATCAACTACCGCAACCAACCAATTCCTATACTACACCAAAACGAACCATACATATATACCTAGGTACAAATCTTGTTCCCTCACTAAAATGGAAAATCCAAATCCACACTACAACCACAAAGCTCATCAAACAATGCAAAGAACTAACAACATGTCCGGCCACCATGAAACAAAAAATAAAAATGGTTGATACCGTACTACGCCCAGGTGTGGCATACAGTTTTTATGGGGTACCATACTCTATGCCAGCCATAAAAAAACTTGATCAAAAAATAATCGCCATACAAAAAACCATATGTGGACTACCAAAATGTATGTCAAACGTAATAACACAACTACCACATAACCTATTTGGTCTTGAAGCTTTCTCCCTAAAAAACGCATATCTCCGATGTATAGGAGAACAACTACAACATGCTTTAAACGATAAAGGTAGACTTGGGAAAATTTATAATGGATTAACTCATTACATCCTCGCCCAATACGGGGGCGCCGAAAACATACCCAGAATTAAAAAAAACGACTGTTTAAGATCACCAATAACACGGACATTCTTCTTATTAAAACATATAGCCAAAGTCCACCTTAAAAGCACACTCCCAAACTTCCTCATTAATCCTACAACACTTGAAACACTATGGCGACAAGAAACACTAAACCACAACACACTAAATGCCCAACTCTCCCAAAAGCTTCTACAAAAACTCCTCTCAAAAAATATTTTTGAATTAGCACAAATTACGTTACCCAACGGCACACATATCATGAACAACGAGGACTTCAAAACCTACCACTTCACCCCATCCAAACTATTAAAATGTGCCTTAAATATTGCTAAACAACTATTTTGCCACCAAACATGCCCCAATATATGTCGTATTCCTTGTAACATACATTTATACTTTCATATACTTAAAGATTCATTCATCACCCTTAACAATAACATCAACCCAAGAAATATCCCCACACCAATCAATCCCGCTAACCCTCCACATACATATCACCCCCGCCCCCACCCCCCAACATACATCCCCAAAAACCCTACCACATATCCCATTAATAACATCATACACCATAAACATATCCAACACACAGACACAAACAACATACAAAATACCTACACAAAATATCTATGTCAATGGCAACACAATGATAATACATATTATAAATGGCTCCCCCAAAGAGACCTTTTTCCACGACACGATACCAATACCTCCACATAACACCAAAAAATTGAAACAATACTACCAAAAAATTCAAAACAAAACATACGCGGATATCATCTTAGCCCATCACCCCCAAGAACAACTCCCAGACTCAAGATCCGTAACACCACCCATAATTATCCCACTCTTAAACATCTACACAACAGAATGCAACCCCGAAAATGATATCCTTACATCCTCAAACACAATTCAAATAGATAACAATCAAGCACATCTATACGAAGAAAACGGCCGACATTTACACACCATACCCATTACCAGGCTCCAATGGTTATGGAAACAATATCATACAAAATTCCAAACCCCTACAAACATTGAACCAACAACCCAACCCTTTGAAACCGAACTAATATGGCTTTACCAAAGGTATAAATATTGAATACCAAAAATTGACCCCCTCAAAAATGCACAATACACAATACCCACCCCCATCTTAGACTCACTAATCTCATCCTTTAACATCGAGCACTCATACTTTTCCTCCCCGATCACATGTCCTACCAAACTAAATAAATTCTACTCACCTTACGAAAGAGACAAAATATTTGGATCCCTAGGCAAGGCCTTTGACCACAAATGGATCGGAAATGGCATAGCTCATCCCCACAACGAGGTAGACATGGAACAAGCCATACATTGGGCTAGACTCGCCGCCAAACACGATCCAAATAACACAAAAACAATCATCGTCACACCGAACAACAATTGGTACCAAAACAACAACCAACATTCAAACCCATTCCCAGATTCCCACATCATTGCAGTATTCGAAGCAGACACAATAACATACGTAGAACCTAATATTCCACCCGAGCTAAAAAAACCCCGAACTGAGCCATCTACATTACAAATACTATGCGTCCATCATCAAAATCAAACCATTGGCTCTCTAGAACAACTTGCGGAACTTACCTCCATAACAGACAATCTAGATATACAAAGACCATACACAAAACCGGCCCAACCAACACCCATACAAACCTCCATAAACAAAAGTAAAAATTGGTCAAAATTAAACTATATCAACAACACATTAAACTACTCCGTTATACCTCCCCCCCTTCCAAACTACCCAACTCATACCACACCAAAATTTAACCCCGCACACAGTTATTACACCGACGAGCGAAGCTATTTTGTGAGTAGAAAGCGGTGAGCCGTGAGCCGTGAGCAGAAAAATTAGGGTCTTTGGCAGGATTTTTCTTAAAATACACGGATATTAGTTTCAAAATTTGCTGATGTACATTAAAATAAGAAGTTTGACTATTTTGGGATCATAATTTGGTCAGTATCATGGAAAATGAATGAACCTATAACCGTGAAAAAGGAGATTGGTTAAAACTTTGGCCTCATGTTGTGGAAGAATATATGAGCCTATAACCGTGGAAATGAATATATTTTTAATTAGTTACAGATATAAAGAATGAAAGAAATTATATATTCTATTAGAATATCCTTAAATCATGCATGTTTTAAATACTTAAAGACTTTCTTTTTTAACAATGTACCATCAAAAACATAATTGTATCAATATTAAGTTGATGTTTGGCCATGTTGTTCCCTCTCACAAAACAGAAATATGCGATGCGGGGAAGATTGCATATATGATGAACTTAAATTTTTGTTTACAACCTAATTCTCCCTTACCTCGAAAGTATTAAAAGTGCAGACTAGAATTTGGAAACATATAGAAAGAAATCAATGGTGGATTTAGAAGAACTATTTGTCTAATTAGGTTTGAAATTAATTCATGCATCATTTTTGGTTTTTTTAGTTGAAGGATGATACTTTGTAAGAGAATATCAGTGATGATAATAATACAGTAGGGGAGACGCATGTACAACAATATTACACGGTGGCCCTTTTAGTCTCACTGCCATTTCTGTTAGAAAAGGAATAAGAAGTACAGTAGAACTATTTGTCACACTGTTCTTATAGTGTGACACTGTGGTAGTAAGTTTTCTAACACGCGTTTGATCTTGTTGTAGCTGAAACTAGGTGCATGGATAAACTGATCTACTTTAGGAAGCAGATTACAAAGCCTAGTAAAAACATAATACATATGTTTGCAATTTACCCATTGACCACGCTTACCTAAATGACTTTGCTGCCATATCCTTGAAGAAAGGACAATCACAACTTGGAAATTGACCAATAGTGATGAGATACTGGGATGATTTCGATCCTTGACAAGACTTAAATGATACAATTGAACCTAGTGTTGGAGAAGGAAGTAGAGTGGCTTTCAGAATTTTACGGTTTATTGAAAGCGCTGATGCGTAGCTGTTGAAATGCTTTATTGTTCGTGCCTTGGAGTTTCGTCAAATGTTCTTCCCAAATCTGCGCTTTGGATACTAGTCTGGAGAACTTGGTGCCGGGAAGTCATCAAAATTGATGAGACCATTGAAATCACAGAACAACTGATGTAGTGCAAAGGCCGGTTGTTCAGCCAAGCGAAATCCAGCATGTTCGAGAGCAAACACTTCTTCTTGTGTAAGATTAGTACCAAGCTTTACGAGCC
Organism: Bryoerythrophyllum caledonicum; assembly: GCA_963971425.1. Taxonomy (NCBI): domain Eukaryota; kingdom Viridiplantae; phylum Streptophyta; class Bryopsida; order Pottiales; family Pottiaceae; genus Bryoerythrophyllum; species Bryoerythrophyllum caledonicum. Next base: position 17,833,004 of record OZ020526.1, on the reverse strand, counting down.
AAATCTCTGGCACAGGCGGTTTTGCAACAACCCACTTGCGCCTAGTGCCCTTCACACAATGCTCAATATCATCATTGCAAAAGAAAAATTGCATTTGCTCTACCTTGTTTTTATTGTATGACGTCATCATGCCTCTGTAAGTAGGAGCAGCAATAGCTTTGTAGTACTGAACTATTTTCGCCACGCATTTTTTTTTTGTGATAGCGTGTTGTGCAAAACATGCTTTCACTGAGGTCTTCGAAAGCCGCGCTATATGCCACTCCTTCTCATTACAAGACAACTCAAGGACTGCCTTTGTATCATATGGAATTCGGACAGTTGTTGTTACCTCTTCATGTGGACTACGCTGCACTTCAAGTGGATTAAGTTGTACGGCAAGGGAAGGCACCTCTTCTGAAGTAAGATCAACAATGGTGGCGTGACCACCGTAGCGTGTTCTCTTCATGGGTCGAGAGACGCTAATTTTTTCAGGGCGATGTGAGTCAAACTCTGATCCTATAGGAATATCTACCTTCTGCTTCTAATTATGAATAATGATAAATGACAACGGGTGACAGCTATATAGCTTTGGCTAAATTTACACTATTGAATATAGAAATAAAAAGAGTAGTGGTGACATTGGATTTCTGTTGATTTCCATGAGCATCATCTTCAAATCACAAATTGTCGAATTTGATAAGTTGAGAGAGATGGAAAATCTGGCATATCTCAAATGACTAGGATTTAGCTACCAATCTCTTGTTCCATCGTGTGAGAAGAAGAGGAGATGAAGAAAGCAAGGTATTTTGTTTTCAAGTCGGAAGGAGTTGCAGAGATCTAGGATGGGAATAGCGTTGTTGAAAATATTTGTATGAAGGGTCGGTTACATGCTAGCCCCAAAGTTGTCTTTGAATTTCTTCTCAAATGTTATTCCATGCAATGTAAGTGTGTACTCTGTGATATTGAAGTTCTTTAAGCTTGTCTATTGAACTTCTTTCTCGTGGGTTTGTCAGGCAAAAGTTGCGGGAGGAAGCGAAGCACAGTGCCACAACATATCGGGTAGTATATCATCTCCACAAACAAGGCCTTCGAGAGAAGAGGTTAGCTTTCACTATTCATAGTTAAGTCAGATGTATTTTCAATTCACATTCATAACTAATATAGCACGGCCCTAATCTCACTACACCGATCACCTAAAATACGTAAATGAAAAAGTATTGATCATAGAAACTCATCTGCATCAAATACATGGATCACAAATTTAGGTTGACCTTTCACAGTGAAGGAAGTGTGTGTTTGATTTAGGAACCTGAAAAGTCCTTACTCTATTAAGGTCCCATTTAATGCCATCTTCACAAAAAATTAAATAAAGTCGTATTTGTTATAAAAAAGAATTTCAAATCCTTGTACTTGCATTTCATGAGCGTATTTGTTCATGATTAAGGCTTCTCTTTGCATAACTGATTTTCAAACCAATATGTAGTATTTAGGCAAAAAAACATCTATTTCATGCATCATGTTATGGCAAAATTTTGAGGCTAGGTACAAGAAATTATGTGGCAGTAGGCATTGTACACAAAATTTTTAGGCTACTTAACCCCTAAGGTACCAAGTGTCAAAAATGGGCTTTTTGAAAATTTGGTCAGGTTCCTATGGTGTCAATTTCCAACATTCTTCTTTGAAATTTTTACTATTGAAAGACATTACCAAGACCTTAGTGGGAAAACAATTTTTTCCTAATTGGACATTTGATGAAAAAGTTATTGGGTTTTGAATTTTAAATGGGGAGGGCGGGCACCTCGGGCACCTCCAAAAACTTTTGATAGGACACTCTATTGAAAGTGAGATTTTCAGTACTTGCAAGTAATATTATTTCCATTCATATTGTCAAAAAAAAGTTCTTGTCTTTAGTGAAAATAGCATACCAACCCAAGTCAAACATTTTCACACATTGTCACTCATTGTCGGGCAAGGTACCAAAAAACTTCTTCTTTTCCACATTAAACCTAGGTATCTTTATATTTTTCACTTTTTATTTTTTTCACAACAATATGTAATGTAAACCTTCTTATTAACCATTCGGATTATCAATCAAATACATATTAAGTTCAAAAAAAATTAAAGTGTGAATTAACAAATTTTGAGCCTCCACTCCTTGCACACTTGTTTTGAATATGCTACACCCCGTCTCTACCTCTAAAAATTGGTGTGTTAGGAGCTAACATCATGCTTAACAAGATGGTAATAGATTTAGACCTTATGTAGTGAAATTTTTTGACACTAACTGAAGTCAAAGTCTGCTGATCCACTAACGCAGGGAAGAAAATGAACCATTTGCTTGACTTCAAACACTATAATCTTTCAATCCGTGCGGTCAAAGTTTATGAAATTTTGTACATGTATCACTTAATAAGCCTTTATTGATATCCTACGGTCAGAACTGAAAATCAAAGTTTTTGTTAACTTCTTTATTCATTGCACTAGAATCCATTCATTTTGAAGTGATTTTGGTGTAAAACTGTCACGGTACCTTAGGGGTTAAGTTATGTTGGACGGCTGGATCTACATGTTGGGCTGTACATATTCCCGCTTGAATTGGATCACTGATCACCGTTTACTCGTTGACTTCTTCGTGTGAACGAATGCGGATGGATGATTATTATCGACGATGATAGATCGGTTTGAAAAAGCCTGTCCACGCCAAAGCCACATCTCTACTTCGTTTGCTCATGAACCTGTTCTCTTTGTCTCTTGAACTCACATACCGAACAAGGAATTGTCACCATCATTGATTGCAGTGAAGGTCACTGTGATTGTGCACACGATAGACCTCGGCAGTTACTGGCATACGCACACAATAGACTCCACAGTCACCGGCATTTAATCTTTGCAGCACATGATAGACCCCACAGTCACCGGCATTTAATTTCTGCAGCACACGATAGACCCCACAGTCACGATCCTTACTGCACTGTCCTGATCCCACTGTCCCGCTCCCACTGTCCCTATCCTTATTGCACTGTCCCGATTACCTCGTAGTCTGTTCCGACTTCTTCTCCTCCTGTCCCCACTACCTTGCTTACGTGTCGACGACCTTTTCCACTGTCCCGAACATTCAGGCCCGACATGTCTGGAAGAAGGTCGGAAGGAGACCTCGTGTACGAGGCCTCCTACTGCACTGTCCCGACTACCTCTTCGGTTGTTCCGACGACCTAGACCACTGTCCCGATCACTCTGCCCTGGCATGTCCAGTAGACGGTAGGATGGAGACCTCGTGTACGAGTCGTCCTTCGTTAAAGTCAATAGACATCTTAGATTGAAGGTGACGAACAACTTTGATCTTCATCTTGACGAATTGCTTTGACGTTCAAGTTCAGGAACTGCTTTGATCTTCAAGTTCACGAATTGCTATGATCGTCTTGAACACAAACTGATCTTCAAGTCGACGAACTGCATCATGCAACTGCGTTGATCAACATCATGCCTTGATCACCTCTCCAGACCTTGATGAAGCTTTGGAAGCTGGTTAGAAGGAATAAGGTAGAATTTTATCAAGGTGCAGGTTTAGAAGTAGTTCAGGAATTATGTCGTCTTGAACGTCCTAAAATTATTTTTCAGTTGGGAAGGAATGCGACAAAACAATATGGGGAATTAAATTCCTTGATTTCGAATCACGTTGTAGCTCGTGCAGCCGTACGTCCCCATGCCTCGTACACGAGGCCTTATAGTTAGGTTCTCATGAACTTGCTTATATGATTATCATCTGCGCTCGAGCCATCATTCAATTAATTTCAGTATATAGTTGGTGACGCACTGGTTTGAAGAATTTGGTATATCTACGTGTGCCATGTTGCAAGAGCTCATTTAGTGAAGCAAATGTACAAGAGGTTATTCATTCCCACCGACAATAGGAATATTAAGCTGGGCCGTTCGAGGCAGTTTTTTTGCATTCCATATATCCAGAAAGGGTTTATTTTTATAACAAGGAGGTCAATATTGTTGAAGGACTGAAGCCTCGTAGGCGAGGGCTTATTTTTTGCATTAAGTGTTCCTGGTTTAACAACATGGTCAACTACCAAATTATTGCAAGACAAACACGGTTTCTTAGCTCACCATGGTCTTCGTCACCAGGGAGCAATCCAAAGTCCAAAAATTCAGTGCCAGAGAGTTCTAGAATTGCCAAGCACTACAGCCTCGTATACGAGGCCCTATTCTCTATGATATGTTTGCTAATTATTGTAGGCACGGCAGGCTGATCTTGGCGAAGGAGGCGGAGATCTTCGGGACCACATGTTGGAAAGTCCACCATTGGTGACTACTACACTGAGTGATGAGGTGAATTCTAAGCCCTGTAATTCTAGAATGATTGGTATTTTCATGCTCTATTCTGTCATAGTTAAATATTCATGGTTTAATTTAGAGTTTTTTTTAAACTATCATAAGCAGCTGCAACAGTCAGATTACAAGTGACCTCGTATACGAGGCTTCTCAAATTCTTTCATTGTGGCTTGATAAGAGTGGCACTGCCAAGTTAATTAATTTTCTCCTGTAATATAGCAATGTTATATATCTGGTTGATCTAGCATTGAATAGGCCTCGTATATGAGGCCTTTCTTAAAGATGACAAAGTTGATATTATAAAAAGTTAAGAGTTTAACTAATTTCTCCACATTGTATGATTTGGAGCATAGAAAGTAATAATATTAGAGCTCAAATAATTAGCTTAATCACCTCATATTGGCATAGCTCGTATACGAGGACTCTATCTGCTGTTGACATTAGCCTACTCATTTTTCATGTTATTGCCAATTGAATCATCCAGATTTAATAATCTATACAAGCCTCGTATACGAGGATTGTATTGATGGTGAAATTATTTTTATACACAAGTTGATTGTATGCTTGATGTATTACTATAAGTTAATATCCTTGTCTCATTTGGACGGTGTGGTGTTTCTGACTATGGATAGCTTTCCAGCTATGCATTTCAAAGATGGCGCTCTTGATTCCTTTCTCAATCGTGCAACCTTTTGGGCACAGGTATTGAAACTTATTATCAGTTTATAATGACTTTAGTGAGAGTTTTTGCATCTTAATCATTAAGTATGACTTCTGACTTTTCAAATTCATGATTTGAGTTAGAGGACAAATTTATTGTCCATTTTGACAAAATTTGTGTGTTGCCTGGAGCTGACCTCGCCATCAAACGACATCTATACAGATATGTCTCTTGTGACTCTTATTTTATTGTAGTTCTAATATATTATTCTTTGAAGTCACTTATTTAAGTCAGATTTCTTCTCTTGAGGTAGATTGTGAGAGAGCTGATACCTAAGAATGTTCTTCAGCAACCTCTGAGCCCTTCATTTCTATCAATGTGGATTCAACCTTTATCAGACTTGTGCATCTTTACCGAGCTTCAAAAGAAGAAATATTCCACTCAAGTTTTACACGGTGGTGGATGGTAATTGGAATGCTCTGCCAATTTGTTCCAGATGCAGAGAAAGACCTCTTTAAAAAGTCATGTAGATGTTTCAGAACTTCCCACGTCAACAGCATTAGAGGAGCCGGAGGTTGAAATTGTGGAGCAGTCATCATCCCCACCAGTTCTAGTCCAAGAGAAGACGTCGGGAAAAAAGAAGCGACTTTTGAAGGTTGAGAATGAAAAGCTCATCAAAGATGCAGAGGTTGCAAAATGGACTGAGATAGATGCAGCAGTTGCAACCGCCCTTGCTGAGAGGGATACATTGAATCTTTCTTTAATGCATGATCCAACAGATATGCCTAGGAACGAGGTCCACGCATGGAACTCTCCTCCAGTAATGGCGTCCTCTCAAGCCGCAGGATCGAGCCATGTTGAAGTTATAAGGATGGAAGTGCAACACCGCAAGCAATGCCAACTTCAATTTTCTGAGTCATTTGTTGCTCCAGTGCCAACTGTCTCATCGGAGTGTTTCATCAAAAATATATCACTGTTTTCTATCATGCAGTCTCTTTCAGAGATAGGAGGTCCACCGCAGCTTTGGGAGCAGCTCCATCAGTTTATTTCAAAGGTTAGACTATGTTACCCTAATTTGATTTTAATTTCTGCTGAATCACACTTACACAGTTATTTTAGAATCATTGGTTTTTTTTCTTGTAGGTTGGTGCAGGTAGAACGCGATCAGTTTCAAACGAAAATTGCAAACACACCGGATCGGATCTTGTAGTGGCTCACATTCCTTAGAATTTGCCACTTTCTGATATCTCTCAATCCATTGATGCCGTTCCTTTATGGAATTCGAGGCCGGAGAGTTATATTGATACAATTTTTGAGTTCGTTAACAATTATCTTCATGACAACGTTACGTTGCTTCTGCTTCATCCGAATGATAGGAAGTTACAACTTGAGATTGATGATTGTGCTTCCACATACGACTTCAAACTCCTCATTGATTAGTGGGCTTTGAACGAGCTTCCTCTAGTTTTGTCTCGAGATCCTTCTGCGAAAGTAAGCTCTATACAAAATGTCTTTATAATTCTGAGCTATAGTCTTGAACATCCCTGTCGTCTATCTAATCCATAATTTTCTTTATTATTTTTTTCTCAGGGGACGCGTTTCTGTATTAAGCTATTTGTTTGTGACGCTCCGGTCGTCTCGAAATTCTCTGTTCGCTCTCTACTTTGAAAGCTCGACATCTTGTTCAATCCCGTGAACGTTGCATTACAGCTCATGCATGGCGGCTCACCATGGCGGGGGGCTGGGGAGAAAGCAGTTGATCTCATGAAGACAATTCTTGAATCCCTCACAGAAGTTGGGGATATTGTTTTAGATTGGAATGCCTCTACGGGTAAGCATTTGTTTAATATTATCGTATACTTAACTTTTCCATTTTCCTCACTTAAATTTTAACTTTTTTATTGCTATGTATCTTTTAGGACCAACTATTTGGGTGTGTCAATCAATGGGCCGACACATATTGGCCTTCGAAGAAGACTCGGAGATTTTCCAAGCATTGCTTGCACCGCTAATTCCAAAGGCAAACGCGAAATTGGTAATGGAGAATAGGAAGAATGTGCGACGTACTCAAAGAGAACCACCACAGAAGAAGCAAAAAAATAGTCATATTCCTTCTTGTACGTAAGTTCAACACATTCTTTTGTTTTCTTCGTTGTTGTTAAAATATGTGTACGGTTTTTATTTGAACCTTAAACCTCATTATTTCTGTGTTCCTTTGCAGAGCTATGCCGCTATTGTTATCTCTAGATTCTTCGTTTTCTCTTCCCATCTGGGCTCAAAGAATTGCGGAGATACAATCAACTATAAAATCTCCACCTCCAACACGTCAACGGCAGAGGTATCACAAAGATGTTATCCACTATATGGATGCAGAGGCAGAGGTTGGTAATGGAAGCGAGGGTAGTTCAGATGATCTGGAATAGTTGTTTGGTGTATTAATTTTAATTTTTGATTCAGTAAGATCTTATTTGCTAGTCCAACTAGGATCAACCCAAATTGGATATTGTTCTTGATATGATTTTAATTGTTCCAGAACAAGTTTATATTGAAACATGCCCTTTATTTTGTTTCCATCTTATTCAGTATTTGGACACGAAAATATGCACCACTTGAATCAAAACTTTCAACTTATTTGAATTTGTAACTGCGTACATATTTGTCAGATAGATACGTATTCCACTGTTCAAGCTAAGTATGCACTACAAGGCTACACATAAGCTGCAATGGCAGTTGTTAAAAACTCAAGTTTTGGTTGTTATTTTACTTTGTCATCGAGTAATGAATATGAATTTAGTACCACATAGAAGGCAAGGGTGGATGATAGAATGTACAATGTATGACGCACGCTATATTGCTAGGACCCTAAACCGTACATACAAAAATACATTCAAAGAAAATAAATGAATTATTTTATGATGAGCAAATAAATACATGATTTTTTTAATACAAAATATCAATATAAAAAATGTATAGAAAACCAAGAAGAGGTAGATTTTGGAGAGTATTGTAATAATTGTACAATATAGATACAATCTTGATTTTATAAATCCTAAACCCTAAACCCAAAATTCTAAGTTTCTAAATCAATGTTCAAATACAGTATAGATCATGCTAACACATCAAACTCTGGATTTTCCTATTAAAAAATACACTAGATTTCATCCACGGCCATAGGGCATTTCATAAAACTATAATGATTCACCCTTTTGTTTTAAACCAAAATTTCAATTACAGTGTAAAATAATCCACGGCCATAGATCCTCTTCCAAGCTAAAAAACTATTTCTTAACCACGTAAACTTAACCCTAAACTCATTTTTTTCTGCTCAAACCCATTTTATTTCTGCTCACTGCTCACCGCTCACCGCTCACCGCTCACAAAATAGCATTCCCCTTACACCGACGGCTCCTTTAAACCACCGGAACAAATTAGCCCGGGCTTTTGGCGCAGAGAAAAAGCTGGATATGGCATATATAATTCTACCAAAGAAATTAAACTAGCCAAAAGACTCCATGGACTACAAAATATCCTCAGAGCAGAACTCATGGCCATTCACAAAACACTACAAATCATCACAACAAAATACATAAATGAACCTGCACATATATTCACCGATTGTATAAATGCACTCTACCTGCTAAACACTCAAATAACACACCCAACCCTTCACAACAGTCACCCCGACCAAACCATATTAACATCAATGGTGCAAATGTTACAAAACCGCACACAAATCACAACCCTTCACAAAGTCAGAGCCCATGCCAACATTGATGGCAACGAACAAGCAGACAAACTTGCAAAAGAAGGCCGAGAAAAAATACACAAAAATGCCAAAGACCCGCACGAACACGCCCATGCCACCCCATACTACTTTCAAAAAGAAGATTGGCCTTCCAAAGAAGATACCCCCGACAAAGGCCCAATTAGATTTTTGGGCAAATATCTCAAAAAACAAGACCTCTACAACAACCTTGACACAATCTCAGAAAATATTCCTAACATAGATAAATGGACTAACAATAACGACATAGACAATGAACTCTCTACAAACTTTTGGAAAAACCCCATCATCTCAGACTCACAAATAACATGCCTCATCAAATTCCGTACTGGCCAGTATATGGGAAACGCTCGCAAACAACTCTTCTTTGGAACAGAAAGATTCCCATCCATAACATGTCCCATATGCCCCTCAATGGACCCCGACACATGGCTTCATGTTCTACTCAAATGCCAAAACCACCACATTCACTCTTTAATTGTTAAAAGACACAATAAAGCGGTATGGGAAGTTCGAAAACTAATTACATCCTACAATAAATCGAGATGTTTCATATTAATGAACGCCGACACTTTTAATAATAATCCACAAGAAAATACGGTCCCCCCTTGGCTACTCCCATGCTCATGTATGACCCAAAGATGTCAGTGTAACGCTCGGCTCAAACCGGACATCCTCTGCGTTAAAGGTTTACCATATAATGACCCACCACCCGATAACATCAACCAAGAATACACCATTCAATTCATTGAGTTCACATATTGCAATGACGGATTTTCCCCGGAAACAATCCAAAATAAAATAGATAAATACCAACCCCTTATTGACGACATCATCGCCCTCGGATGGAATGTCGACCCCCTTATTGTAATCACTTCCAGCGCTAGTGCCACCACCTTTACCCCATCTATGAAATCTCTAGAAGATAACTTCAAGATACCCATTGAAACAATTAAAACCTCCTTTAAAAACATTAACACCATAGCTATTCAATATGCCATGTCCATTCTCCTGCATAAACGCAAAATCGAAAACAATCAAGTCCTCCCAGATACACAGGACCCCCCTTAAATTCCTCCCCAACCTTGATTTATCATGACTTGCTTGTTTTGAGGTTTTTTGACTTCTTGCTTGGTTTATGGTTGGTTCGTTGGCTAGTCGCTTGGGTTGTGATTTGTTGGTCGGTTGATTGTTTTGTGGCTCCTTGGCTTCTTGTTACATAGTGTCTATCCTCGAGAGAGGGAAGTAGTTCCAACTTACTAATTCCTTGTCCAGTGGGCATGGTCTTAGTAGTGGAACGAACAGACACTTTATTCACGCCGGCCTCCTTCGGAGACCAGCGTTCTTCTTCTTCTTCTTCTGCTACATAGAGCCTCCAATTCAAATAGTTTGAAAACCTAAACAGATCTCGCCGAGCATCATGCACGCACGCTCTTGCAACTGAGTGCAACAACAACTATTTGCCAGATGTTCCCCTTCGAAAACTTACTCCAACAAAAGGTCTCTTTATGAATCACCTCATAAATCTTTCAATCCCTTTGGAAATGCAACCCAATCGAAAATAAATCTCCGTATTGGAACTTAACAGAACATCTGCCATTTGGACTTGCTGGCATATCACCCCCTCCGACAGTCTTCGAGGCACTTGAGAAATTAAGCACAAACCTTCTCATATATCGTGTGTGGTGGATTCCAGTGTTCCTCAAAATAGACTTGAGGGTTCATGCCATCGTAAGTGAGTTTATTGCGATCATGTTCTGCAGTGATTGCTGAGCCATGTCGAAGATCACTCCATGTCTGTGGTTCGACGGGAACGTGGAGGAAGCTGCCAACTTCTTCGTGACGCTCGGGCTCCCGACTCACGCGTGGACGCCGTGGTGCACGCCCCGGCGTACAATCCGAGCACGCCCAACACACACGCATGTCTGATTTGGGTTCTCATGAATTTACTTCTGCAAACCCTACGCGTGCATTGTGCGCCAGTGATGAGGTTTGCTCTTGTTGGAGTGCATGGAGAAGTGTCAATGGTGTGATGGAGCCTTCTGTTGTGTTTGATAGGGAGAATGTGAGAGAGATGGCAGGCATTGCCCGCCGTTCGGGGCTGCCGATCCGGCGGCCTCCGGAGACAAATTCATAACCATCTCTAGATATAGTAGAGCTCCAAGTCCATGCTTAGTTATCATCTACAAACAAAAATGTTCGACTGGCAATGGTGTTTTCGGCGGTGGTGTTCATGAGGATGTTGATGGCTACGCCGACGGAGGTGGAGATGGAGAAGGCGAAGCCGTAGAGGACCAAGTTGAGCCACTGCCGGGGCGACGCCAGGCGCAACACAGTGATGCCCATGCAATGCCCAGGATGAGCTTGTGCAGACTCATTTCCACGCCTTGGTGAACGTCTCGTAACTGGAGCACTGTGGGACTCCATTTCCACATGGTGCCGGAAGTTAACCTTAAATTCCGGCCAAAACAAAAAAAATTAGTTAATTAGTTACGATAGTTCGTGTTGGAATACAGCCTATAGTCTTCATGTCAAAATAAAGCCGGATGGACTTGGCTGCAAACCCTAATTGAGCCTAAAGCTGCTAAACGCGGAGCCGGAGTAATTAACGGAATTCCACGTCAGTCTGTTATTCGGAACCGTCAGGCGGAGCGGTCACCATCAACTGTCATCATGAGCCGTACTAACGGCCAGATTACAAAAGGCTGGGGTTCGGAGGGAAACTCTTTCTTTTCACTTCGTCTTCGTGTGTTGAGGTTTCCCTCCAGCGCTCTCTCTCTTTTTCTATCACTCTTACGGTTTTTCAGCCGCTTGCCGTTAGGATTGAGAAGCTTAGACGGTTAGAACGGACGTGCGTCCGTTAGGGAGGGTTTGTGTGAGGACGATGCGTGTAGGGATAACATCAAGGGAAAGTAAGGACTTAGGTCTACCCGATGAAGACGGCCCCAATGGCCAAGAAGAAGCAAACTAATAGAGATGGGCGCGGCCGGAGAGACGAAGAGCCGGCCGTTGCGCTCCCTCCCTTGACCCGCATTATTCCGAACATCCCAGCAGACCGAGACGAGTATAGCCTGCTGAAGGAGAGCTTGAAGACGATGGGGTACGAGGGTTTGCTCGAAGTTGCCTGGGGCATGCAGGAGGAGGTCTACGTCCGGGAACTTGTCGGCACCCCGGACAAAAAGTACAAGGGGTTGATGAGAGCCCATTTGGAACTTTGGGGAGTTCCGGAATGGTCTCAGGCGTACGACTTCCGGGCCGGCCGCACCAAGGTGGTGGAACGGCGAGACGAGATCCTGACGGACGAATTCGCAGGACCAGTGGACCTGAAGGATGGCTACAACCTACAAGACCTCCGGCACCAGGACGCCTAGCTCGTGCTAGAGTTTTTAAACCCTATCTTCCATCCGGAAAAGTCGAGACGGGTGGTGGCGAAGTGGGCCTGCACTTTCCTCGGAGCGCTCCGGGAGAAGATAGTCGTAGACTGCGGAACGCGCATGACCGAGATGATCAACTGTCTCATGGCCAATCTCCAGAAGGTGAAGAAATTGGCAACACCTCTGGCCTCATATGTGGTGCACCTCTACTGTCACCACCAGCAGCTAACTCCGGCGGAGGTGAGGCAGTACGACAAAATTCTCAACTTCTAGAAGTACGGAGGTGACGAGTCGGAGGAAGAATCCGGAGGGAAGGAGCGTGTGCCGGAAGCAACAACCACAGGTAGTCCGGGAGGCCGAAGGGCTCCAAAGAGACCTAGGGGAAAGGAGCCAGTGTTGGAGGGTCCAGAGACCCTCAGCTCATCCACGTCGTGCGGAAAAGACGAGTCCGGACCCTAAGCGGAAACCAGCCGGAAGAAGAGGAAGGTTGACCGGGACGACTCCAAGGGTCAACTCAAGCTGATGAACGAGCTCACATGCGAGATTGGCTAGAGAATTGGTCCCCTTAAGGAGACCAACTACATCATCACTACCAGCGTAGAGCAAATCTTCCAGAGTCTGGACGTCGACAGGTTGGAAGACGCCATCACCAAGGTGGAGGAACTCCGGAGCTGGGAGACGGACACGAAGGCGCTGCATCTCCAAATCTCCTCCATGTACAAGGCCATCACGGAGATGGAGAAGAAGATAAAGCACTACCTTCAAGAAGCAGCTCTGGCTGTGATGGGCCGGAAACTGGCAGAGGAAAAGGCGAATGCCTCCACAACTGCTCTGATGGAGGTTCGGAAGGCTCTGGAGGTGCCGATTGATGTGGTCAACCGGAGTCAATTCTTCACCGAACTGGTGGAGAAGGAGAAGGTGACCCGGACTAACATCATCCGGTTTCTTCTGGATCAAGCGGAGAAGATGGGACGGACCTGGGAGCAGATGAAAATATTGGTTGACAACATCATCCAGGTGCTTCCGGAAGGCGCCACGACCCTGGAACGGACCACGGCCCCTCAGAAACCACCGGCCAAGACAACTCCAACTCCGGGTACTTTGGCGAATCTGGAGTCTCTCGACACTCCATCACCTCGGACACTGATGGAGGGTATCTTACCTCCCAATCCGAGTACGAGTGAGATACTGAAGAAGCTTCCGGATCTGCTGTCGCCACCCAACATGCGTCTGCCACATCCTCCGGCGGAAGGCGACCTTCCGGCACCACCAAAGTCCGTGTCCCGGAGATTGGCGCCCGGACCTAGGAGTCCTTCCGGAAGCTACAGAGACTTGGTCGGGGAGACCAGGTCAGCTTCCAAGATGGAACCACCAGCGCCTCCTATTCTGGAAGGTTCACGGAACAGCCGCCCCCACCGCCGGCCTCCAGATTTCCGGTGGCACGGATTTCTCCAGCGGCCGGACCATCCACACGGAAGACCAACCTTTCACCCGCGACATCGAAGAAGGCGAAGGGTAAGCAGTGGACTCCGGTGGAGATCTCCCCCTCCCGTAGGAGTGGGAGAAACCGGGGACCAAGTGCTCCGACTTAGGTTAGTTAGGTTTAGTATTTTTTTTGGTTTTAGATTTCCGATTAGTAGCGATTAACGATAGGCCCTAAGTGCAGCCGGCTGCTGACGGAATCGAGAGCCAGTTTTGTAGATAGAATCGAAATTCTGGAGCCGAAACTATTCCGAGATTTTAGGATCTGAGATCCGATCTGGAACTTTTCCGGATTTCTTGGATCTCTTAGATAAGATCTAGCGGACTTCCCATAGGATAGCTAGGAGGAAGGCTAAGTTTAGCAGGGACTTAGTTAGTACTTAGTAGAGAGGTTTTGGGAAAAACCCTTTCATCTTGTTCTTCTCACCTGGAAATATACGTTGCCCTTTTGTACTTAGACTTGCTATCTTGTACTTGTGGTGTAATGTGTGGAACTTCGTGAGCGACGGATCCATTCTTGTGTGTGTCGTTGCGTAGTATTCTTCCGGAGTGGAGTGATACAATTGTTTTGCTAGAGGGAAACTGGTCCGGATTTGTGTCAGGAGATCGCCTGGGAGAGCTAGAGGGCTATTGCAGAGGTGTGTCTGGTAGACTCCAGGGTCCGGAAGTAGCTAAGAGGGGAAGAGATGAATTGCAGAGGTGTTCGTGGTAATCTCTAGATCACAGAAGAATCCGTTTTAAACTGGATTCCAGTCAAGGCCGAAATTTTCCCCCAAGATAGGAAAAAGCCTGATACGTTAATCTACACCAAGTACCCTATTTCAAATGGTAGCCTTCCTCCGGAGAATCGCAATCTTACTTACCGGAATGTCGTTGTAGTCCAGACTTGTCTCTATGTGACCGCATTCGGAAGGCCTTTTGGGTGTCGTGAGAGTCTAAGTCTAGCAGCAGCAATCAAATCACCAGTTAGTAGTATAGGGAGAGTGGTGTTCGGTCACAATTAGTTCCGGACAGTGGGTGCCTAGCCACTTTAAGTCACACAGCAGTGGAAAATCCAACCAGTTACACAAAACATGATCAGTGGACTCCTGCCACTCGCTTAAAAACTCCAGGAGACTCTCTGAGGAGGAACAGAGACAAATCAAACTACCCTCCAGACTTCTGGAAACTACTTTCCGGAAACCATTGTACAAAATCCGGACCCCGGAAGGATCCGGATCTACCCTACGTAAGTGAAAGATTATAGCTAACTTATAAACGATTTGCTGTGATAGGTTTAGTAATTTGGAGTATTTGGAAAAGAACATTAGCTCTCTGTGGGAACAAAACCGGAGTGGTTACTTTGGAAGCACTTAGTGACGATAAGGTGCATTCCGGAGGGATACTGTCTCTACAAACTGCAACAAGCACCTCCGCATTTGCCATGTCCAATGCTAGATCAAACTCTAATCCACGCAAATGCACTTTAGAACCCTAACTTCATCTAGGCGTCCGAATCGCAATCAACCACTGATCTGCAGCTCCCTTCCCCGCCGCTCCTTCTTCTCCCTTCTCTCCAACAAAGAATCTCTTCGCACAACCATGCCTAAGATGAGAGCGAACCCTGGACAAAGAACCAGCAACCTGAGCTTCCAATAAAGAGCATGCCCTAGAAAACGACGAATCCTGCACTGTTGAGGCCAGGAAAGAGCTCAAACGGAAGCCCTGCAAGAGCGTGCGGTGCCAGGGCGCGATCAAAACCAGGGCGCGCAAAATGCCGCCGTAGAGAGCGAGACGTCACGAACCCTAACTCCGACTTTTCATCGGCGCGTTCATTCATTCAACGTTTTTTTCATCCGGCGCCTTCATCCAAGAGGATTGTCCTTCATCTTGTATTCTTTTATAGATATAGATAGATGAATGATGTGGTAGATAGATAGTGTTGTAAACTATGTATATACACTTTTTATAATCTTTCTAAGTGAAAATTAAAAGTGTCTTGCAAAGCTAAAGTTCCTCGTCCTTCATCTTCATGTTCTCGGCACGGGCGATCTCCAGCTCCCGCTTCGATATAGATACCATGGTAATTGATGACAGCTTTTCCCCGGATGGCAACTTTCATATAAAACATCATGTACATAAAAGGAAACGATGAATCCGGTTCACCATACAACAATTTACATGTTAAAGACAATAAAATGTTTCCTCCATCTAATCAAAACCCTCATTTCTCTTCCCAAATAGACCACAAAAAAATTACCTGCATAGTTTCCCATCATTTCTGACCACCAAGCTGAAACCCTAAACCTAAAACCCGAAACCCTAATGAATATCATGTGTTACTTGGACCTGCGCGACTTGCTTTCAGTGAAACGACTTCCCTGATGTTTTCCAGATGTTGCAATGCTTCCTTGACATTTGTCTTCAACGCTTTTTTCTTCGCGGCGTCTACCTCCTCGGTCACCTTGCCGATGCGATGTAGGGTGATAGTCGACTAAGGTGGTACAAATAAACTGTCACAAACCGGTTTTTCCAATGTCACAACTTCTCCTTCGTGTCACATGTCCAATTTGCCTTTGATTTTAGATGTTGGTCTGCAAAAATGTGATTCCTGACTTCCATGCCATCACACACATCAAAAAATTTCACTAAACCGGTCTACAGTTCAATGAGAAGAAGTATATTATTAATTACTATATACTTGTCACAGTTTTTAAAATGTTACAAATATACTTCTTGTGGGAGACCTGAAGTTCACAATTCTACAAAACTTTCAGTTTACATGCAAAACATGTTCTTTTCAATCATTCCAATTGAAAATTTATGATCGGAGACTTTAATTTCCTTGTAACAGAAATAAAAGGGCTGATTTTTTAGAGCACTTAGAATGGGGGTTAATGTAGGCTTTTTAAAAAAAATTGGGGCTCTACACCCTACACAAACTCTAATATCGACCCATTTGTTATTTGTAAAAAAACTTTGAAATTTCATCATTTTCTTTAAAATTAAGGAAACCGTGTCCTGACTAAACGAACATACTGCAAAGTATATTTGGTATCTTCCCAACCTCCATAGTATTCCAATATACGACTGTTGTGTCAGAATCGTGCCAATAAAAATTCGACACATGTTCTCCTCCTGTCACTCCATATTTATCGGCGCCTTTCCCCAGAATCTGCAGAGCACAACTCCCAATGGATGAAGGTGATGTGCAGCCGCCGGCCTGAAGTTCCCACATCTGTGAACGTTGAGAACTTGAGTCGCCAATGTTGGTTCAATACTGCATCAGATCTCATCAATGCCACTGTAGCTCAGAGATCTACTCGCTGTAACTGGTATAGAGTCGTCTTCTCCACTTTACAAACCTTTGAGGTCTATTGATTACAACTTCGCCGGGATCTGCATCGACGTCTTCTTCCAGTGCAAACATGTACAGGTTAGACCATCTTTTTCTCCTACCTAGTGATAAAATTATTGCTGACAAGATATACCGAGTCCTTCATACTAACGTGGTTTTTTGCAATCTAAAGAGTTTAGGGAATCTTCGAAGAAGTTCTAGATCCAAGCGCCAATGTAGTACTTGGAATTGATCAAAGTCTAGAAAACCGCAGGCGACAACATACCTTGATGGCTACAAGAAAGAGGGTTTCGCAGATATCTGGTCGACATATGCAAACTCAGTTCTTCAAGGTATGACTCTATATTGCATTCTTCCATGCTTTGATAGATACAATGAGTGTGAGGAACTTAGTTGCTGATCCCCATTCCAAAATTGATCGTTGTTTTGAATATGGTCAGCTATAACCGGGCATGCAGTCAGTTTGCAGTGCTCATGAGTAAATTGAGACGTGTGTTTCTACAATAAACATGCTCTAAATCACTTGGTAAATGTAACTCTACCAAAACATTATGAAAACGACTGTGAAAAATTAAAGTCCACATTCTTGATCAATGAAATGCCAGTCGTGAGTGACCGTAGCTCATATTGAACACTATTTGGGGTAGCATATTTGTGGCTCTACATTTTGGAAAGTTCCTGCTTCATCGTTGGTTCTCTCTTTTCCTTTGCAACTGATGAGTTTTTGTCTGGTATGGAACAATCAGGGATTCAGGTGAACTCTATTGATGGAATCTCGTGCATTTTAGAGAGTATGGATTCGTCTTTCTTGTGTGTGGACAAGGTCCATCTTGTACAATCAAGACCTGCAGTTGAGGGCTGCACTTGCGAGCCGACGACCCGTGTGCAATTCCAGGAGAAGATGCATGTAGAAGAGAATTTTGTCTTGCAAAGAAAAAAACAATCCAAGACAATTCCCTAGTGGGGGATCTAGGAGAGGCTAAATCAGTCTATCGTTAAACAACTAAGGTCATATGTTAGATAGGAATGTCGTTTATGTTACAACTTGCTTAGGATAGCGTATAATCCATTATTGGTGTTTTAATTATCCCTTGTGCTTTTCCCGTGAATGCACACTACACTCTTACAGTCAATTAGTGTTCAAGCATACAATTGTGGTTAGGTAGGTTCTTTCATCTAATAGGACACAAATAGTCTTGACACGTAGTTTTGTGTGTGATACAATTTGTCTTGCACAATTTATCTTTAATCCTAATTACTAGGTTCCTTAATTATTATGTTCACATTTATCTTATCTACTCTACTTTGCCATGGGTTTCAGAGATAAAGTTTCTATCCTGACTTCCCACTTGCGCTCCTCTAGTCAGCCTCCAAAGTTAGTCATTCCAGCTTGCCTGCCAAAGCATCCACTCCTGAAAGCACTAATCAACCATTAAATCTTATCTCTTTCATAATGGTCACTCTGATTATATCTATAATCTATAAATCCTTTCACTAACTCTTCATTATGGCAAATGGTCTTGTTTTATGTCTCTACTCATGGGACATAATTCTATAGATAATTATTTATATTAATTTAGTCTGACTTGATGCGCACTCAGCCAAACTTCAAAAGGGAATTCTCTCCCTACTCATGACAACATGGTCACTCTATAACTTCTCCACACTATCTGGGCCCACTCATGGCTCCATAATCTTAACCTTCAATAGTTAACTATATTATCCCTCACATACCTTTACTATTTGTCATGTTTTCTCTCACTTGATCTTTTAATGCTTCTCTTCATACTACAATGACATAATTCTTAATTGAGAAAATTACTATGGTTTACTTTGTATTACGCTCAAGGGTGATCAATCCTTATCTCACTCATAGACATAAATTCTCTCAACAATGTATATGTATAAATTAGTATGACATAACCTCACAGACACTATTTATATCAACTTCTCTGATTTCTCTTAGTGGATTAAATTTTTACATTACCAAAGCCAAACAAGACTATTGATCGCTTCAACACTGTACTTTTACCACTCTTTGTTTACATTGATTTGACAACAGTGATTATTGATAGAATATTTCCACAAATTGTCCAATAATATGCTGAAATATGACAATGGATTTTCTTAATTGTGTCATTCAACAAATTGCCTTTATTATGCTCACTTCCATCTTAATTGTTTGCGAGTAATCATGGAAGTTTATTATGAATTTCTTGTCACTGTGACAATTCATCTTCCGAGGGATGATGCTTTAGAATATTTGTCTGATTACATGTCTCGTTCTTTGTGCAACACTCAGCACAGTTCAATCATACTCAAATTGCAAAGTCAAATACTATTTGTCTTAAGTAATTCACTTCTACAATTAATCATTTTGCTCCATTCTATCATAGCATCAATCACCAACTTTAGATCATTTCACTCAGCATACAGATTGACAAATAGTCCAGTAACAAAGCTAGGCTTGTATTCCAAAAGTTAAGTATTACATACACCGGCCTAGGACACACACTTGAGCATGAAAATGTGGTGTGTTCACCTTCATCAGAAGGCGTTTTAACATTCTTTTGTGACTATTAGTATCTCGGATCTTAACTATTAAACTTATAACTACCGAAACTACAATGGTGTCTTTTCATATCTTAGCCGCCATTAACCGTCGACTACTAGTCTTCACACTATCCAAAAAATAAGGTGAAAGTTCACACCTTAACTAACTATTTGTAAACTAACTTTCTACTTTTATCCTATGCACACTGAAAAGACAATTAATCTTCAAAAAATCACATCTCTTTAGTACAATGCACACTACGACAGTGCCGGTCAATGGCTTTGTGAAGGAAATTTGAAGTTCATAGTCACTGACAAATTGGAGATCATTCTGTTCTCTATTGACGCAAGTATGAGTTTGTGCCCGAAGTTGAATATCACTTCAGTAGACGACCCGGAGAGCGACGAGATCACCGTAAGCGTCACTCAGGTGCTTATCACGCAGTTCTCATATGACAATCTAATGATACCTTTTCTTTTGATCTACTTTGGTTTCTATACGTGTACTTTTTATGATGACGTTTTGAGACATTGGCATTGTACAGATGCACTCTGAAAATCATGTATGGAGTTTTTAGCCCACTGAGAAGTTAGGTGCGTTTCCTGAGGAAGCTCATGAAATCCCAGGTACCTTCATATGACTCTCTATGAACATTAAGTAGTCTGCATGTCTCAAAAAAAAGATCGTTTACTACATGTGTGTAAATGCTTCCAGCTTCACAGAATGTGATTTTTGCATGTTCACGTTCAGGGACATGGTATTCACATACTTTTGTTATGTTAGCTTTACATGATGGTTAGGAGGCGTGCAGCTAGGCCTAAACTTAGTGGACCATTGAATGAAGAGGTTGCTTTAGCTAAGGAGAAAGCAGCTGAACGTCAAAGACGTTGTAGAGCGAGAAAGAGGGATTTGGCGGAGCGGTCGCTGCGATTGGCTCTTGCCAGTGAGGACCTTGGTGGGGACAATTCTGGATGTAGGGATGTGAATAGAGTCTCTACACGGATTTCTGAATTCATCTTGAAGGAATTCGAAGATGTTGGCGAGGGTTTAGGGTTCCGACAGGCTGTACTGGAGACAGTTTTGTTCTCAAAATTATAGTTCACCATTTACCCAAATGCTACCGTGATCAAGATGATGCAAAAACTAGCCATGCCATCATTCAATCCTATAGGAACGAATTGCAGCTCCTCAGAAACCCATACTCTAGAGAAAAATTACTGAGGAGGAAGGCATTATTCGATGCTGCTATTAATACAAATGGCACAGGAGTACGTGTGGTATCGAGGATCCTTCATACGAAAACACGGAACATAGTCGCAGCCCTACATTGACAGCGAAGTCTACAATCCACTCGATCGTCGCTTTTTAAGCTTGTTGAGCGGAGAAAGAGGGCTGCATTGTCGATTCATACAAGGGAGCTTGTGAATGAGTGGTGGTCTACGAAGACTCGAGTCAATCCCAATAAGAAGGATGTCAGGAGAAAACGGATAGAGAAGAGGGTGTACGAAAGTCATCCAACGCACTTGCTGCTTGAAAGTCAGGTACTTCACCGCACCCTCTTTGGTTGTATGTGAATAATTCCGTGTGGTCCCATTTGTAATTCGACCACTATCATAGTATCAAACTTGGTTAGTATCGTCAACATCTCGTTCTTGTCGTCGTTAAACACTCCAATAGTCATTTGATACACATTCCTTGTATCTTTTTTTACCCTAGGTTATAATTATATAGTACTTTTTGGTGCGTAATTAACAACAGTAGTTCAATGGAATACATGGGTGGTCCTCGTTGATACTCGTGTAGACTCGAATGTGCTAAACTTGTCCGTGTACATACTCCTTGAGAGTACGTGATACACTTGTGAAGTCACATCTCATCACCTGGAGTATGTTGTTATACCGACGTGATCCTCTGCAATAGGCTTCGGTTATTCTACAACACACTCTTCATGTAGAGTTATAGACACTTTGTGAATACTATTGAGGTTATTCAAAGTCCCCACATAGTCTATAGCTATACTTGTGACATTGGACCATGGTATCCTAGAACTTAGTTTACATTGCTAATATACTATAATATACTCTGTACAAGTACTTGTAACACTTATCTACTCATTTTGAGTATAAAAAAACAAGGTATATACTCACATGTCTAAGTCAGAATGTACTCTTTTAGTTTATTGGCATACCTTTGTAGTCTGATGTTATACTTCTATAGTCGTTGTACATACTCGTAAGGTATATTTTGTCCATTGCTGACATGCAAATTGGGCACTGTCTTTGGCAGGCGTCCTTGTACGAGAGGTTCAAGGCTGCACATCCTAATGAGCCCATCTTCATGCAAGCGTTTGAGAGAATGCGGCCTTACTTCGAAAAAAAATGCAATGACCGCAACATATGCTGCTATAAATACCACGTTGAGCTAGAAATGCTTTGACAGGCCTTATCGTCAGTCAGAGAGGCCACACGAGGATTCCACGCCGAGATTTCTTGTAATTGCGCATGCATTGTGTGTCACAATGTAGATTCTGATGGATGTTCAGCACATTTGAATAAGTTTGATGGGGTTACAAAACTGTGGGAGGTAGTGGTGTGCCCGAAGCCGAACACATAGGAGTTCCATCACTTGGAGTGCTTGATGGGAACATGTACTAGCTGTGGAAGACATACGCTTCCTATCTGTCAGCGTGAGTCAATGCCATCAGCAGTCCAATTGAAGTGGCGGCGTTTTGACTCGGAGGTGGTGGGAGTGAACGAGAACAGGAAGCCACGGAAACGCCTTGGAGAGGTTTACAAAGAGACATCTCCAGCTCAGTTCTTTGAGTACCTTGTGCCCCGGCTGCACAAGTTCATAATCCATAATTTTGTTGCTAGGTGGCAGGATGTGCAATGCCGACTTAGCATGGATGATTTGCCTACTGATGCCATACTATCTCATGTTGATTTTGCCGAAAATTATACCTTTGAGATCCAGAATGAGATACAATCCATGCATTGGCAATCTACACAAATTACAATTTTAGTGCACATTACTTACCGTCATGTGCCTAATATTAATGGCGTAGTAAAAGAGACCCATTTATATATTTCAGATGATAGAACCCATGATACCTTGTTCGTGCAACATTGTTTCTTGAGGCACTGGAATTGGCTGAAGTCTCGTGGTATACAGGTGAACCAACATTGGGTGTGGACCGACGGGTGCGCCAGATAATTCAAAGGTGCAAGGTCTATATACTTTGTTAGTAGGTATGCAGGGCTTACAGAAGGTTGTCTTATGGAATGGAATTACTTCGGAACGCGACATAGGAAGGGAGAGTGGGATGGCGCAGGCGCTGTTATCAAGAGAGCTTGCGGACTGAACAACTTGACAATCCGTGCCGGAAGCTGGCAGGATGCAAGAGACGCGGTGAATTTCTTGGAAGAAAAGATGGCGGGTTTGGTGGAAAGCTCGGTTGTCAACGACAGAATAGTATCTCATAGATACTTCCACTACATTGGCGTGGACAGTGTAGACCGGCGACAACCGAAGAGATGCCACACAATTCAAGGGTCTAGAAAGCTACATTCAATTCGAGGAGTTTCTGCAACCGATCCAACATTGCCAATGGTGCAAAACCTCTCATGTTATTGCTGCCACTGTTTGGATGGAGATTGGCCATCTTGTGAAAAGATGTCGCATGTGAAGGCATGGACAGTCAACAAGCTTGCTCCCACAGATGTGACGTTTGCACGAGACGTTATGCAACAAGAATGCTAGAGTGTGAGCAGTGAGCAGTGAGCAGTGAATAGTAAGCAATCTATTTTTTTCAGTTGGGCACCCTATAACCAGAGATTTGGGGTGATTTACAAGAAACAATTTTACATTGTGACCTATTTCTGTGGTATGAAAAAAGATCAAAATGGAAGAAGGTTGGATTAAAAAACCCGGAAATAAACTATTTGGAGGATATTTGGATGAATGTAGATAGATGAATGTAGATGAATGATTGCTCAGCTTATAGTTAAAAAAAATATAGCAACTTCTAAAATATTAGTAAAAAAAAGAAAAAAAAAGAAAAAAAACCAACAGAGGGGCTCCTCGGTACCGAGAGAGGCCCTGAGGGCGAAACCAAAAAAAAAAAAAAAAAAAAAAAAACCAGCCGAAGGGCTCCTCGGTACTGAGGAGGGCCAATGAGGGCGAAACCAAAAAAAAAACAAAAAAACAAAAAAACCAGTCGAAGGGCTCCTCGGTACCGAGGAGGGCCATGAGGGCCAAACCCAAAAAAAAAACAAAAAACAAAAAACAAAAAAACCAGCCAAAGGGCTCCTCAGTACCGAGCAGGGTCATGAGGGCGAAACCATAAATAAATAAATAAATAAATAATTAAAAAAAACAAAAAAACAAAAAAAACAAATAAACAAATAAACCAGCCAAAGGGTTCTTCGGTACCGAGTAGGGTCATGAGGGCGA
This sequence comes from Bryoerythrophyllum caledonicum, assembly GCA_963971425.1. Lineage (NCBI taxonomy): Eukaryota > Viridiplantae > Streptophyta > Bryopsida > Pottiales > Pottiaceae > Bryoerythrophyllum > Bryoerythrophyllum caledonicum. The sequence continues at coordinate 17,809,043 of OZ020526.1, read as the reverse complement.
AACCAAAAAAAAAAAAAAAAAACAGCCGAGGGGCTCTTCAGTACCGAGGAGTGCCCTGAGGGCGAAACCAAAAAAAATTAAAAATTAAAATAAATAAAAAAAGGCTGAGGGGCTCCTCGGTACAGAGGAGTGCCTTGAGGGCAAAACCAAGGGAAACCAAAAAAAGAATTAAAAAATTAAAAAAATTAAAAATTAAAAATTATCGCCCATTAAGAAAAATTCTCGTTAAGGGGTTATTCAAATTGCCCATTTGGCACTTCAAACTTCTCCGTATATTTGAATACAAAAATTCTTGCTTTCACTACAATTTTACATAGTTTTACAATTCTTGCTTCCACTACAATTTGAGTGAGGGGGAAAATGGCACCTTGGTACCAAAGTGCCCATTTGGCACTCCAGAGTCCAAACTTTTATGAAATTTTGAACACTAAAATTCTTGCTTCCACTATAACTTTACATAGTTTGAGTGAGGGGAAAAATGGCACCTCGGTACCGAAGTGCCCATTTGACACTCCAAAATTTAATGTAATTTTGAACACTAAAATTCTTGCTTCCGCTATAATCTTCATCGCAGTGGAGCATTAGGCCAACGCAAAGCGAGGGTGAATTGCAAACACTTGTATTATGTATACAGATTTTTGTGCAAGGCAAACGTGGAAGACGACAAGTAAATACATGCACCAAGTCTTAGTTTCAATGAAGTACAGCTTCTACTCCGCAATAGTAATCTCTAAGTTTTTCTTGTTTTGGTCATAGTAGTTATGGCAAGTTATTGCCTCATTTATAGTTTAACTTTGAAAACTACACAAAACTTTGGAGGGCCCAAATGGCTCCTTGGTACCGAGGAACCCTTTTGGGCTTCACAAAAAACTTGTGAAGTTCAACGATTCTCACTTGTAGAAATAATAGAATTTGTTGAGGAAAAAAACTTTTTAAAACATGTTTTACTCATTGTTGGGAATGGGAAAAAAAATCAAATAAATTAGACAAAAAAATAAAAATAAAATGGGCCTAGTAGGCTCTTTGGCACAAAAGAACCTCTTTTGACTTCTTTAAAATCTTGTAGTTCAGTGATTCATCTTCACTCTTGAAAAGTATATTTTTTTAAGCGGCATGAATTATGAAGCACTGTAAACTAACATAATTTTTGTTTCCCATTAAATTTCATGTCGCTCATAGAGAATTTTTCATAAAACTAGATGAGATTTTGAATGGATGCCCTAAACTTCATTCATCCATAAACTCTGTCCATCCATGAGATATATCATCCAAACTTATTCATCCATTTAATGACGAGAAATAGTCAACTCCACATTAAAGTTTAGTTAGGTTTGTCAATAAAATTCAACATTTATTTTTATGTGAAGCAATTCCATAGCCCATTTGTAAGTGAAAAATCACAGAAGACATTTGTAAACCACGGTAATAGGTTGCAAAATTTGACTTTTTAAAGAAAATTCCAAATATCATTTATAGAAAATTCCTATAATTAGAATATGCATGTCCATTTTTATCCTCCCTCCTCATTGCTCACAGCTCACCGCTCACAGCTCACCGCTCACCGCTCACCGCTCACATCCTAGCGTCGTTGGTTATGCAACAGGGGCAAGTGGTCGAAGGAGATGAAGATCCATGGGACTATGCTATTGACGAAAGTCTGGGAGATTTGGTGGAAATCGGGGACAATTTTGCTATTCCGGCGGATGACGGAAACGAGGAGGGCGTCGATTTCTATGTGCTTCAGTGCCAACTTCGAAAAGAAGTCGTTCGTGAAAAGTTCACTTACAGGTGGGGAGGTGAGTTTGACGTGGGGGACGACATACTTGTGGGGACTTATTATCAGATATGGGGCAATAGTCCTAACTCTTATGTTTTCCTTCAAAATAGTGTAGTTGCTCACATTGATGCAGATTTAGTTCTTGCTTGTAAGTTCTCAATGTTGCCGGCGACACACAGGGTCAAGGGAGGTGACCTTGTCTACCAACTTCCAGACGAATCCATAGATGTCATAAGAACGGCTCTTGAAGGTTTTTGATTATTCCAAACACATGTTTGGGTTAGTTCTTTTGATCTGCTCTGGTTTCTATACGTGTAGGAACCACAGGTTATGTCAGTTATGCAATTAGCGAATCCAAGTGTGGCTCATTCTAGTATATTCTAGACTGTGCACCAATACTATATATCCTGTGTTTCATATGTTCGCCCCATGTATGTGCTATATGTTTATTCTTTAAGTAAGATTCATACACCTAGAGTATGTTTTGATACATTGATAGTATAGGTACTACCTCTATTATTTAGTCAGCATACTTGATAGTATATTTGATATACTTATCGATCATTCCATAGCTCTGGTATACTATAGACATAAAATGTATAATTGAAGGTAATTGTTCTTTCCCATGAGAGATAACAAAGTGCTTTCTACTTGGTAAGACATTTATCCTTGCTTTACATGTTAGCTACATTTCCAAAATTCTAAATTAGTAGGTAAAGAAGATATTGTGCCCAGGAAGTCTTGGAAATGGAAAGGGCGTCGTATTTACTATATTAACATTTTGTTTATATACACCACCATGTTTTATCTCGTACAATTCATTACCCGTTGGCTACGCAAGCAAGAAATGAACAAGTGCTTCTACGGCAACCCAAAACATCCCTAAGCACACAGTACACCATAGCATATAGTCACTGTCATACAAATACAGGGGAAAAAGCTATATGCAATGGCAGTAGCTTTCAAACAACATTGAGTTGCATTAAATTGGTCACTTTTTCTTCTGATGGCGACTTCTTCGGTCACGACATTCCTTGCTTCCACAGATGCAATGAAAGCTTGGAACTTCATTAGTAGTGTCTTCAAAATCGATACCGTAGTCCCAGGTGAGCTCCTCCCCGGCCACCACATCCCTACTAGTGAAGAATGCAACCTGCTTTTAAACCACAGTTGAGTATGTTAATTTCAAGTACACATTCAACATTCTTATAGAAGGAGGAATACTAGACCATTCATATTGTGGAAGATACTTACGTGATAGTATCCTGTCAATAGTCAAATGCGTCTCAATAACGATTGGAATCTATAACAAATTTGCATCATGGCATCTGCGTTCCACATTCAGACCACTTGGATTGGATTTGAATACATCTTCTCCAACAAACATCTTCTAGACAATGTTGCCTAAATCAAAATATAAAATTTGACTAACCTATGATTCAGAAATCTTGAGACGTTTCCTTCTCCGGTCGCATCAATTGAGACTCGAGAGACACTCAGCATCGCTGAGCTCATCTTCTAATCTCCAATTTGCATCTAAATTAAGGGCATACTTACCATGGGAGCGCATGTGGGTATCCAAGTTCTCGCTAGATAAAACCTTTCCTAGAAATTCAAAGACAAACGCCCCTATAGGTAAATGTTCCAATGTCTGTATGCCCCACTCCTTGTCGTTATTGACCCAATAAACCTGTGAAAACGTACAATTGTAACGAGAAATCTTCTATTGCATGAAACGAGCGAAAGCCAAAAAGGAGAATCAGGAAAAAAACTTGTACAAAAAACCAGCAAAGAACAAAAAATGTAGTAAAGAACACATACCTGGAGTTGTCGTGTTAATCCGTTCTGTACAACACGATTAGCACAAACGAAATCGCAATGACACCCAGGCCCACATTCCTTTAAAAAAGTCCTGGTTATGTGGCCCATACATCTCCCCTTCACGACATTTGAACAACTTGCGCTCTGGCAATATTTGTATAAGCCTGTATCACGTTCCAATGTCTCCCTAAGCGCCTGCAAAGAATCCACATCATGAAAGATATGACACTTCGTTTTACAAGTAGGGAGCTAAACTTTAATTTTTGACATTCTAATACTAATGTTGATGTTGGAAATAAGAGCCATACCGTTTCGATGTAGTGCTCGTGAAGTACGCTCCCTCCAGTATAAGGGGCACAGTCTGCAGTATAGAAAGCACAATCGCATGCATTTCTCCGAGATACTCCACACGCAGATTTGCAGCCACAACAACCTTTCCCTTCTGCCACTGTCAGGTCCAGATCTACACACACAACACCAACGAGTGAGTTTTGTAAAATGTAGTCAAAGCCGTCTCGTCCCAAGCATGGGTCTTCCATGACAACCACGCTTATGGGAGTCCTTTCAGCTCCTTTGGATAAATCATACGACTTTCGTGGTAGCCGAGCATCCTGCAACCAAAAAGACAAATCTGCATCACAATGGCAAAAACATGACTTGCCTTCTATACATACATGATCAATAATAATGAAATTACCAAGCCACATCTATACGTAAAGCCGACAATGAAGGTGAGTACTTCCTATACTACAATATTGTATAATACTACAAAATGTATAGTGTAAAATATACTGAGATAGAGTATATTGCACCACTTAAAGTACTACTGCATTTCATTAGAATACTGTTGCCCACTCACGTTTGTCAACTTTAGCTCCATTAGAATATTTGTAGTGTATAATAACATATATATAAGCCTGGCTCGATGTGGCCTATTCTAGAGGACTGCAGTTGCAGAAACTAACATACACAAAGTTCTATGTATGGTGACTCAACGTCTCCATACATAATAGCATACCAAAAATTCAAAAGTCGCCCCACTACTAGCGTGTATACAAACGTACCATTTGCAATCCACCGGCCACAAGAATGGGGATATGCACATCCCGCATGATTCATGAAGTATCTACAACAGGTAAATCTCGAAACTTCAAATTCACTACTATTTCCTACATTATCTCTTTACCTTCCCACCTTTCGGATCGCCAACCTCAGTGCCCACTATATCTGCAGAACCTACCTAGTCAACCTTCTTCCTTTTTGCCGCCTTCATCTTCCCTGTAGACACCTCACCTATTTCTTCGGTAGGTCCTTCGCGTCGTGTTTTGATTTTGTCCTTCCGCTTACCCCTCGTCTGTGCTCCAGCGTTGCTAGTGTCAATCATGGCAGGGGAAGCAACTTTCCATCTAACAATACCTTTTTTCACCTTCTTTGACTTCAACTCTGCAATTCTCAGCTGATATTCAGCAAGCAAAGTTGCCTCCTCCAAAACACCATCATCTCCGTCCTTCCCCTCTATGTCACTCTCAGGACCTGAAGCTCCCAATGTTACAACCCACGAGGTTTGTCAATACATGTGGATACCGCCCCGTCACTGAACACTACCCGAATGAGAGGCACATCGTACCTTCTTTGTTGCATGCTTGCTCGGTTGGGGGATGCATAGGTAGGCTGCACATTAGTAGAGGTTGAGAGTTTGACGCCTCTTTCACATGTGATGGAAGTGCCTGCAAGGGTGAGACTAGGTCCTTGGCCGGTGAAAGTCCCACCACGTTGGGCCGTGAAACTAGTGGTTCTACGCAGGCTCCCAATGCGTTCTTTGGCATGCTCAAGGGCTTCTTCAGGGCTGCTGAGTATAAGACTCTCCTCGGTGGGGTAGCAAAGTCACTCTTCTCTATGCCAAGGCCTAAATTCTTGGAGAACTTCTCAGGGCTAGTTACAATGCACTCAGCCTGAATAACATCTTTTCCCGCAGAATGACGAGAGTCATCAATTGCTGAGCTCAATTTCACGTGGCTAGTCTCCCCTACACTGTACGTGCAGGTGGTGGTGGATTTAGAACTATGAAATACATCTGAAAACCCTGCAATGACGACAACAACCAGACAATTATGTTGGCCACAGAAGTGCAATGAACTGAAGCTTGGAACATAACTTTTTGCATGTCTAGTACCCCAATATACAAAGACATAGTATGAACTATCACAGAATAGGATATATTATACTACTACTTGAACCAACTAGTACTGTAGTAGAGTAAGATACACTAAATTGAATACTGCAAAGTATTAGTTATTTTTTATTTGAGTATATGGAAGTGTCTGGTGAAGCATAAGAGGCTACTTCATACACATTGAAACAATTTTGAATACCCATACCTAAAAACAAACACATGGTCAACTAGTCCTTGAGACTGCACATAGTATCAACTATATACCACACAGTATATCATCGTATAGGTGACCCTACAAAGTTTCATTCAATAAAAGTTAAGATACAATGATGCACTACTACGTGGTGTTCTAAGACAGTACACTAAGTCTACACAAGGGGACAAAATACCTCACAAATAGACAACTGCATACTACGCAATATACTTAAGGAACCTAAGCAGAATTATAAACAAAACCACAAACTAAAGAGAGAGAGAATGAAGGATATGAAACACACTTGAGACACAGGTAAGACTCACACGCACTGCATACAAATAGGATAACACACACAAGGGTGTCATGTACTATACCTTGGGCTACCATAAACTTCACACCAGAAACTGATATATTGTGCCATCTACAGCACATTATACTCGACACAAACAAAAAATATAGGTGAACAAGTGTACCTTGGGCATTGACTACTAAATACAAATTGAAGGAAACAAGAGAAGGGTGACATGGAAGAAAGAGTTACCAACTGTATTGCAGTTCTTCTTTGATGCTATGGTCCTTGCTGAAATCGCCAACACTCGACTCATGCCACAATCCAAGCTTTCTGGCTGCAGCTGAAGGTCATTAGGCAACTTTCCATATCCGTTGCTCTTGTACCAATCGGGGTGCACCATACCGCAATCTTGTGATGCACACCTGGAATTTGATACAAACCAAACCCGAGCGCACCATGGATGATAGACATGTAGGCAACTACAGACATGCATTGTGAGGAAACGACAACTCACAAACCGCGCATGTGCGAGACCGAAGTGTAGTCCATCCCTCACCCTCAGCCTCCTCAAGGTATACCATGGGATGAGGGAAAACTGATAGTCCGTTGTAACCTGCCTTTAACGCCGCGGTGCACTTCACCAAGTCTTTGGCCTACTTGCCCAGCATATCTCCACGCCAAGTCAACCTTCCTATCTGGACTCCCTTGCACTCGTAATCAGCCTGTAGTATGCCAAGCTTGTCTGAAGCCTCCCGATGCATGTCATCATAAAAGTCTAGGTGAACTTGTAGGCTTGAAATCCGACTGTCATCCGTGCATTCCTCTACTCGCTTCCTTGCAACAGCCCGTGATGCCTCCATAGTGTCAACTAGCTATCTCTGAGTACCCATCTGATGCACATGTTGAAGGTGCTCCTTTTTCACGATCCCCATCTCTTTCTTGGCCGCCTCGATCTCCAGCCTCATAAGCGCTAAAACATCCTGCACTTCCCCCTTCTTCTTCTCCGTCCACAAAGAGTTGTGCGGGGCCTTCATGTCCATGCCCGCAGATGGATTAGTGCCCTCTATCTTCACCGGCACTCCCCCGTCTAAATAGCTCCCGAGCTCATCCTCTGCAACGACTTCAGCGAATGTCTTGCCAAGAATCCGAGCCTTCTCTTTCACAAAACCTACCATTTTCTTCCGCCAGGCTGAGCGCTGATTAGTGTTGGTTATAGTGGCAAACCCTGCCCAGTCAACCTCAACATCCATCACAACCTTTGCTACAACCGCGATAGCGAAGTCCTTGCCTATTAGCTTCGTGCTAGACACCTGGGATTTTTGATAACAAATACAATAGTATTTTTCTATTGCCTTTGTAATCCTAGCATCGGAGACCTTCCTAAAAGAGTACCCGGATTTGCCCGCCCGACGAGGACCAAAGATCTGAGCAAGATCTAAGTCACTGACATCATGCTTTTCATGGTGCTTGTGTGGATTCAGCCCACCGGCATGCAGATTGTAATGGTCCCAAAAAAGCTTTGTAGTTAATCGCACGAGGAGGGGCACCCCTGAGCATCATCCCTATCTTGGCATCGATTTCGATGAGTGCGGCTTCCCTCTCCTCCACAGCAGCGTCGAATTCGACAACTTCAACGTCCTTCTCCACGTCGTTCTTGGCATCATCCTCGCCGTCAGAGTCATCCGCCGAAATTCGATCTTCATTACTCGTGATGGAGGCCTCTCTCCTGGTAGCCCCCCGAAGGACTCTCTTCTCTTGCCTTCCCATGTTGTCCAAAGAAACACCCTCAAATATGACCATCTTCTAAATATGTTAGGTCTTAGTAAAGTGAACACGTTTACTTATGACGCACACATATACAGCACCTCCATACACATATATTTTCCATGTGAAACTGTCCAAGCATGTCTGAACCAATATTTCGTTCACCAAAACAACAGAATCCGGCGCTACGCCTACTCACAAGGAACACTAAACCTATTGACATGGTATTCGGTACTTGGCACTAGACCAACTCTCACTTATACATTCGGATCACACCTAAGATGTGCTATTAAAAAAAGAACAAGTAGTTTGGGCGTCAACCAGGGTTGTCATAACGGACGGGTTGAGGTGATCGGACGGGACAACCACTATAAGAAACCCGTGTTTTTTGTAATACGGTGAAAAACATGCCTGAACGTCAAAAGTAACATGCTCTTGCGTCAATGTTGATGTCACCTAAAATCCATCAAGATGAACATGCCAAAAACGTTGAAAAATTTGTCGTAACATGGATGTCAACCTCTTGACATCCAACTGAACGTGGCCTGAAATGTATGGGAAAGGGCTCCACGTGGAGGGGGGCCCATGTCCCTATCAGCTATGTTTTCTTTTGGGCAGCGCCACGCGGGATTTTTTTCATCCAATTCCATTTTGAGTGGGCAGTGACGTGGAATTTAAGAATTGCTGACTTGGACCCAAAGAATTATGACGTGGACAACCCTGGTCAGCTGACGTCACGTTTTTAGAATATTTTTCGTCCACTCAAGGTTGTTACTTTTGACGTTTGTTTTGACATGCTCGTGTTGCTCATGACATCAATCTTGACGTTGGCGCGTTCTGCCTATATGTTGTCATTGACATTTTTCATGGTGGAGATTCTGTTCACTGGAACATCTAGTATGTCCTTTTGAACGTTTTTCTAAACATGTTTCTAAAAAACAGCTATTCTACGTGATGTGCTCTTTAACGTGGGATGAACGTGTGACAATGTCAGTGAAGACGTCAAGCATTTGTCAGCCATGACGTGAAGATAAACAGTTACCCAAAATGATCAAAACCCTAATGTGTGTGACTTGGCGCTTGCTAGGGCAATTGATGAACGAGCATGGGCATTCGGGAAGGGTTTAGGGTGCCTAAAAATTGTTCTTCAGACTACGTTGGAGGAGTGCAACAGCCTAGGTCACAGCTTCGGCGCTCAAGAGGATCTACAGAGCTGGAGTTCGGTGTTGCGTGGATGGGAGAGCTGCGGTTTGCAGCTTGGCACGACCTACGCCACGAGGAGGAATTCGGCGCGAAGATGATTGCCAGGTGGGGCTCCGCGCAAGTTCGTGTTAGAATAACGTACCTGCAGTTCGATGCGAAGTCCTCACGACGTGCGTCACGAGTTCTAAGTGAGTGGAGGATGTACCGGCCTTGCTGCTGTAGCAGCCTCTCCGCGATGGCGAATGCTGAACTTGGCTATGGCTAGGGTTTCCTAGCCATGGCTGAGGTCAGCTATGGCTGGGGTTAGCCGGCTATGGCCAAAGCTTCCCCTGCGTTCTTCTTCCCTTTGAGCTCTCCCCTTGCATTCTTGATTTGCCGCAGATCGCCTTCCTTGCTCCCAGCTAGCTCCGTCGTCACCGCTCCATGGCTCCCGCCATAGCTGCCGCCATAGCCGTCGCCATAGTTACTGCCATAGCCGTCGCCATAGTTACTGCCATAGCCGTCGCCATAGCTGTCGCCATAGCTACCCCCATAGCCACCGCCATAGCCGTCGTTGCTTTGCTCCATCACCTTCAAGTTGCCTCTTTCTACTCCTTGTTCTCCTAATATTCCTCCTCTTAGCGTTGTAGTGAGCTTCGCCGCTTCCCACCTCCCACTTCTATCACCTAAGCTCAATTTGCTCTCACCCACACTCCCAATAGTAAAGTGTAGATGCTGTGGAGGTTGCTATTGTGTAAGTCGCCCTTCGGCTCTTCTTTTCTTGCGACATATTTCATCCACTACGGATGAAAGCTGTCCATTTTCTCAGTTTCTGCTTTTGGGCAATTGGCTGCTGTCATTCTACAGTAAAATTAAATGCAACTGTGGCTGACGTGGACATCCCGTGTTTTCTATGATGTCACAGTCTGACGTGGTCACGTTTCTTTTGACGTCACAAAAAACGTGCATGTCTATGGTGACATCAACGCATTTTGTCTTTAATAGGAACACGTCTGATGCAACGTCAAACTAAATTCGAGGTACTGTAGCAATTTTTCGACTAACGTGTGACATCACAGAAAATACAACACGTGACAGCCTTGACGACACCAAAAACATGGTTTTCTTATAGTGAACCGGACGGGCGGTCCGGACCGCACGGACGGACGGTTCGGACGGATTGCCTAAAGTGCGCCCAATAATTTTTTGCAAGTAAGAAATTTTTACTGTGATGGCTACGTCACATTCGGACGTGTCACGCCACCGTGGCACTAGGGCGGGGACGTCTCCATGAGGGGCGGAGACGTCTCCGCCCTTGGGGCGGGGACGCCTCCCTAGGGGCGGGGACATCTATGCCCCTGCATCATTGAACGGAGAGACCTTAATGTCTGGAAGCAAAATATGTTTATTACATTAAATCGTTTCACGATAAAACAACAATTCCCTAATCTCATACTTCCAAACGAAGTAATATCGGCGCTAGTTATCTAAGAAACTTTTTTCTCTCCTACCTTCTTCTATGAATTATCACAACTCTCTTGATTTCGCATACATATTCGTAGTTACTTTTCTTGTCCTTTAATTATTCAAACAGTCCGATCTGCGCACTCCTTCGGTGGACGGGCCACCCATAACCGCATCTTGAGGGACGATATCATCATCATCTGTTGCCTCATCGCAATCTGGACGGTTGTCATCATCAGCTCCTTCATCGCTCTCATCTGAGAATTCTCCATTGCTACCATCCGTAGTCCAAAAGCCTTCTATTTCAGAGTTGTCATTGCGAAGCTCTACAACTGTTTCACCATCACAACGCGAGCGTCTGAATCTCTTTTGTCGATGTGCGTGAGGATCATCGCCGTCGGAATTTATGGTTGGGCTGCTGGTAGGACGAATTACTCGAATCGGAACAACAAACGCCGGAGTTGTTGAAGAGCGTCCTGGAACATACGTGTCCAAAAACGGTTGTACAACCACGTTCAGATCTCGTGCCCCTATTCCAAGGAGGGGACGTCTATGATGCCTTGAGGAGGATGCTTCACCGTTGTTTCTTCCTTCACGGCCTCTAGCCGCTCCACGGCCTCTAGACCCTCCACGAGCATTAGTCCTTGCACTCGGTTGTATATATTGACCCATTGGATGAAGAGGCGTCCTTGTAGCGGCCAAAGGGGGTCTGTCATTTCTGGTAGTAGTTGCGGAAGTGTTTAGACTCATCCCCTCAACGCCTACACTTCGTTGGAAAGGTCCATACATAGCATTCGCCGTTCTAGGAGAAGAGGAATTCCGGGAAGGCGGCGCTGGTACATTCTGGTCATTGATAACCGTAGGCAACACCACAACCGGAGATGGTTGTGGCTCAAGGTCCTCTGTGATTGCAAAAGCATCATCGGGGTCTACATATTCCGGGTCAAAACGCTTTCGTTGATTAACAACCCTTTCATTTCTTCGAGTCGTCCCTACAATTGTTGTGATTACAACATTTGTGTTAGAGTCTCCTCGAACGACTCCAGTGCTATGAAATGATGCACCCATTCCAATAGGGCTCTCTTGGCCATACCGGTTTTCAACCGATCCTTGGTTGTTTCGAGTCGCAGTATTTACTGCGTTCTCTCCCGCTCCGTTGTTGTCGGCATCTCCATTTCCACCTCCATAGTCTGATGAGGAATTATCATCGTCGCGAACATTCCCGACATTGCTCCCCCCCCGTTTCAGGCTCTTCAAGGTTAGTCACATTTGGGATGTCGCTCTGTGAGGAAGTAGACAAAGGTTGCACTTCATGAATGCCCTCATTTTGAGGAAGATGAAGCGAAGGACTGCGACAAGGACTTTGATTCCAAGGTCCTCAACGACCTTGAGCCAATTCTTCTTCCACATCGTCATCATCTTCGTAATAGTTTCTCGTTTCCTCAAGATGATCGGCGCCTTCCGTCCAAAGATTAGGGTGTCCCCGGTATTCTAGCGGAGAGTAGAGAGCTGCCATATTGTGCTCCTCCTCTTCCTCGGCTATCAACACATCAAATTCACGATTAGGTTCACCCACCGGGACCGGCCGCAGGGCATCTGGGTCGGAATCCTCCGAGTGAATATTCACATCGTACAATTGAATGGGATCGGCCCCTGGTCTTTGTTGAAGGCATCGGCTATTGGTATAAATATATACCAATGACGCAACCTTTTCTGCCGCTAATCGATTTTGGCTCTTGTTGTGAACAAACGAGTACATACTCCAGTTTCGTTCGCAAGAGCTAGCTGAACATGTAAGGGCTAGAATACGAACAACTATTTTAGACAATGCTTTGTCTGCAATCCTGACCTACCATTGGTGGAGTTGAAGCTTTGTCTGGCGGATGTCAGATGCCTCGGTAGGGCCATATGGTCATGTGCCCTCCTCGTACTGTGTTAACTCATATTGGACGTCGTCGTATGAGACTTCCAATACCTCCATCATTTTGCGAACAACCCGATTCAATGCTCTTTGTGCAATTCCGTCAGCCCTAAGCGCCACATTATCCTTGAGGTACGGATTCAAAAGAGCCCCAGCGTAGTGAACATCGGTAAAAACCATTTGCCACCGGGCATCAAAAGATTGTTCAAGAGTGGATGCTATGTCAGCTCGTAGAGTAAAGGGTGACTCTCTCAAAGACTACACGTGTTCTCGCAAATTATGCATCACAAGCCACACACGACCCATGGCTGGTTCGCGGCCATCAAACACACGCAATGCCTTCAAAACATCCCCAGTCATGTGCACGTAATTCTGACATCATTGCCAAAAGGCCATATCTTCGATGGTGAGCACGACATTACGCGCTGCGGTTGCTGCTTGCTCTCCATTCTGTCTATTCCGTAGGGTTGCAAAGTAGTTTACAACACGGGGGTGGTCTTTCAGCTGCTCCAACACTCCTTTGAGTCTCACCAATCGATCCAACATAAGGAAATTACAAGCAAAGCGGGTTTCAGTGGGCACTATAATATGCAAGTTTGGACTCAACTCATGAAGTGTCCCCATTGTCGAATGATGGTTTCTATTATATTTGCACAATTTCTTTGCCCTCTCTATTAAATCTTTAAATTCTTGGACCTTCGCCTAATCTTCCAACATAAGATCCAATGCTTGTGAATGTGCGGGTATGTGAGAATAATATCATCCATCGCTCCAAGCATGTTGGGAGCATTGTCTGTACAAATCTGTGTCACATTCTTGGAACCCACCTTCTCAATGTAAACTTTCACTTGGTCCGCTACATAACGCATGGACTTCTTCTCACCACTGGTGTCTATGCTCCCCAAGAATACATCACCAGTGGGGCTCGACATCATTAAATTCATGAGGGGCCTCCGGTGGACATCATCCCAACCATCCGTGCATATCGACACCCCATAATTCTTGATTGCAAAACCAACTTTGGCTTCAATCTCTTTCTCAATTTGCAACCTCTTAGGTTCAATCAATCTAGTCCTCAACTGGTGATATGTAGGAGGAGTGTACTCAAACTTCGCCACGGATGTTGCCCTCATTGCATCGATGAATGCCTGATTTCGCGCCACATTAAAAGGCACCTTCGCCTGATAGAAAAAGGTCGCCCACTTCTCATCAAGTTCCTTCCTCTTTGCAATGTTAAAAGCATCAAGCATCCGTTGTTGATGTAGTTGCCCAGATCTAGTAGAATTCGAGGCGGTAAGACCACCCAACACATGTTCGCGGTCGTTTCCTTCAGAGAGACTAGGCACTCCTTCCCGAGGCCCACTTGTTACCCCACCCGCCACATTATTTTGAGCGTCGGATTCGCTTGAAGTGTCAATAGTTGGTGCCCTTGATGGACCACTCGGACCTGAATCTCCGCCATACATGTCCCCGCCCGTCATTCGTTGCGGAACAATGTTTCCACAATTGGCAAATTGACTTCGCACATAGGGAGGTAGGCTACGACAAATCGACCTCTCTGACTTGGCACCATATCCAAAGTGAGCGAACGCACGCTCACGTTTGTAGCTAAAAGTATAGTTGCAGAAAACACAACTCACTTTGCCCCCGTTCTCACCAAAATTGTACCAAGGTTCCCATTCTTTTGTTTGCTTCCTTTGACTTCCCATTGCATTCACGGCATATGCCAAATAATGTGCAAGTCCCGTCTAAGCCAAAATACGGGGCTAGTTATAGTATAGAATCACATGAAAATGTGAGGTCTGATAGCGCTGGTGCACTGCTTGAACCAATTTTTACATCACCTCAGCCGCACACCAGTGCCGCCTGCCACCCAAGTAGACTCGCAAGGAGCTCAAATTGAATTGAGGTCCAAGGGATAGAGGCCAAGGTGACAAGCATGAGGACAAACGGCCCTCCCCGATCCTTTTATACACGAGCCAAGAACGAGTGTGACCTGACACGCCAAGGGCGGGGACATCCCCGCCTTTACCAAGGTAAGGCGGAGACGTTTGCTTGTAAATTGGGGGGGGTTCGTCCCCACAAAACTCAAGAAGGAGGCATTTGAGGCCACTCTTCCTTGGCCGAGGCACTCCTCATCTCCATGAGGCGGGTGCACAATTAAATATGGGGTGTATTATTTTTGGTTCCGACAAGATCCTACTGCACTTAAAATAACATGCAAATTATGTCTTTCCCTAGTTCTAGGAAGGAGGACGAAGCTATTTTGCGTGCCTAGAGCGGTGAGCAGTGAGCGGTGAGCGGTGAGCGGTGAGCCTAGAGCATTGAAGTTGGGGATTTTTTGGGAAAACAAAGTGATAAAGTTGAAAATAAAACAAATGAAAAATTGAAAATTCTCACCAGAGTTGACAGTAGAGGCCCTATAGCCGTGGGTTCCAAGAACTTTTGTGTTTTTTTTGGTAATGTATTCCATTCTATCTAGGGAGGTACTGTTTGAGAAGAGAGCATGTAATGAGCTTGGGAAGGGATGTAGGAATCCTATGGCCGTGGATTGCAAAAACACCCCTCAATAAGTGATGTTGCATTATCAACCCTAATTTTCCACATCAAATTTATTTGAAACCAGTATTTTGGTTGATGTATTCACTATACCAGCGTTCAATGAAATGTTATGCCTAATTATATCGCATGACTTTACAAAATAATATTTACTATTTAACATAATACCTAAATTTTGCATAATATCTGCAAAACATGCAATACTATAGGATATAGATAATAATGGTTAAAGATACCTTGTTTACATAGTAGAAAATGTGGAATTGAGAGGTTACTGTGCTCATGTAAGAAGAAAATATACCAATGATTTGTTACTATTAAATTACAAGTCAAATAATAAGCTATATACACAGTTTTACAATGACATATTGTATACAAAGTAATAACTAATTTCCAGAGATAAATTAATCGTTTACTAGGTCAAGTGCCAAAAGGAAATGTCCTAAAACAAAAGTCTTGTACGCTATGAAAGAGATAGCAAATATGAGAACCAAATTGCAATCTCATCCGAAGACAGGTCTCCATCAGAATTTCAGAGCATAAATCTGTTGTATATGAATGGAGCCAATAAAGCATAAGACATGCAACACATAGTATTTCACTGTTATTCAGGGGTAATCATTTGTATTCCTCGGTATTGCATGAGTTTCACAACCATAAATTAGGATATGATTTTACATGCATGTGTATGTTGTGTAAGCGTAAATATGGACTTCAAATTTCTCAAAGGCTTCCTTCATTTATTTCTTTCTGGTAGAGATTAAAGATAACTCAAAAACTTCTTTAAGACCTCCCAAATAGTGAAGGGATTGTTGTCCTGACAAAGAAAAGTGAGAAAAGGTACTTAACCCCTAAAGGACTAAACGTCCCCCCGAGGTCAATTAGATTTTGGGCATGTACCTACAATTCGGAAAAAAATCCTTTTGAATTGAATTTTTTTCAAAAGATAGCATGTGATAAAGATTTCACGAATTCCATTCATGGAGGTTTTTAATTTATTTTTTGGATTTCCGGTTTGAAAGTTAGTACCACTTAAAGCCAATAGTGGGGACTCTGGGCACCTCCAACATTTTTGACAAAAGTTTCTATTGACATTGAAGTATTTCACACATATAAAGAATATTTTCTTCTTTGGAAATATTCAAAAAAAATCTTCTCTTTAGTGTAAAAAGGCATTATATTCCAAGTCAAACATTTTCACACATTGTCGGGCAAAGGGGGAAAAAAATTAATCTTTTCTACATAAAACCTATAGATCTTCATATTTTTCACTTTTAATTTGTTCATCAACAATATGTGGTGAAAACCTTCTTATTGACCATTTGGATTATCATTCGAATACATACGTAGTTAAATTTTTTTTTAAGTGTAATGGCAATTTTTGAACCTCCACTCCTTCCACACTTGTTTTGAATATGCTACACCCTATTTTTACCTCTAAAAATTGGTGTTTTGGGAAATAACATCATGCTTAAGACAATGGTAAGAGATTTAGACCTTGTACACTGCAAAAAATTGATACAAAGTGAACTAAAAGTCTGTTGATCTACTCAACGCAAGGAAGAAAATAACCATTGTTTTGACTTTGAACACTAAAATCTATCTATCCGTTCGGTGGATTGCAACCAAAAGTTTGCGGCATGTTTAAATTGAAGTCTATTTTAAGATCTTACGGTTCAAAATCCAAAATTCACTTTAGAATGTGATTTTCATGTCTCTTTTTGGCAGTCACAGTTTTGGACTGGTTTTAGTGCGAAAGTGGTCGTGGTCCTTTAGGGATTAAGGGAACGTAAGTAAGTATCTGATGGAGAACCCATACTGATGTATGTTGTCGAAGGATGGTACATGAGGTGTAGGGGTGGAAGGCAAAAATTGATTGGGTCCTAGAGAGGCTATATAGTATTGTGGATTTTAGCTTTGATTGTATTCTTGACAAAAAAAATTGGACACTACAGGAAGCATTTTGAAAATACAATTGATAATCAAGACAATGAAGTAAATTGTATCCAGTTCTATTTAGGGTTTAGGATTAGTGGATATGGAAGCTTCAATGTCTGTACCAAATGCAAACGATAGCTCGAAAAGGGGGAACTGAACTTTGACTCAGGTTTCAAGGAGTGGGGGAAAAGTTCATAGAAGAAACTACAATTGGCGTCAACTCTCAGAGGATGAAGTGACTGTAGGGTTCCGAACTTCAGCTTCATCGTCAATGTATCTACGCACCCCTCTATTGAAACAATGTGGAACTCGCGAAGAGGAACTTGGAGACCATGCTGCCGCTTGTCCCTGTGCTACCTTAGCATCCCATGGAGCCATGGCAAAGACCTTCTTCGGCGAGAGAATCGCTGCCATCAGTCTAGCAAAGCCACACGCAGATGAGTAAAATGATCAAGTAAGGATGGCATTGGAGTAGAATTCAGAGTTTGAAACTTACTTACTCAATCTTTTTTTCTTCGTCACTTTGCGGATGGGAACGTCGGTGTCGACAATCAGTGGCACCTGCGGAATTGAAGGAGAAAGTTGAGGTGTCGGTCGAGCCAAAGAAAAATGGATGAGCTTCGCATTGAAGACAATAGCGTCCTCCTCCAAGGCCACAATGTGGCGGCTGGCTGACTTGCAAGCTAGAATGGAGTTTCCTGAAGTTGCATGACAAAAATTAGATCTAGTACTTTGTGAAATACAAGGCAACAACAAGAGGAAACATACCAATAGAGGCGAATGCATCGAGAACCATAGACTCCGGTTTGGTGAAAGCCTCAATGATCATCTGTAGGAAAACCGCATCCTACTCACGAGCGCCCCTCCATGGGACTGCGTGATTAATTGATTGGACTGGGCGGTTGTGAAATTGAAGAGCACATTTGATTCCACAACCCCTAAACCGACCTCGGCAAGATCTTCATTTACTGCAATAGAGAAGCGGTCCAGGGACAACTTACTGTGAATGAAGAGCTGAATTCGAAACCTTCTACTCTGTGAGGGTAGAATCAAAGAATAGTCGATGTTAGGTGAGGGTAGAATCAAAGTCGGTTGCAAGCAGAATTGGACAATGAAGGTGAAAAATTGAACATTATACCTTAAGTCCGGGGCTGAGAAGGGAGGAAGATGGGAGGTCGTTAATTCTCCACCACTCTCGAAATAGCTGAAAACTGTAACCTTCGGCGTATGAGAGGACGTCGCATCGAATGCTTAAGACGTCAGGGACAAAAAGAAGCAGCCCACCCTCACTATGAAGGAAGTACTCAGCAAACTCAAATAAACTCTTTGTATCGTGCACTGAGTATTCGTTCCAATTTGGAACGTCAGTGGGGCTCATTGAAATGCCAGGAACCATCATGCCATCCTTCAGATCACCTATTATCAGGTCGAACCCGCTATGAGGGCAATGAGTCGAGAGTGCGGCACTTCCAGATTCCTTCTTCATTTGAATAATGTAAAAATGACGGAGTATAGTGTTAAAACAAGGGACAAGCAAGCAGGGACTTACAAGCAGAAGCAGAAATCGAGAGATAATATACCATAAATGCCCAAGAAATGCTTGCCTTGGATCAACAACATTGAGAAATCAGAGGACACTAAATCAACACAATTCAATGAGAAGAAACAGTTGATTGAAGGAAAGTGCAGAAGAGGAAAAAACGAAGAGAAATAAGGGGAGAGTTTTACTTTAAGGACAAAGTTGCTCAGGTTCAGCAGAGAAGGATGAATCTCGGGCAGGACCTTCAAAATTTTCAGAAGACTAGTGTTTTCGACAAGAACTGACGCTTCTTGGGACATATTGGAGGTAGACAATGATCTTCTAGATGCCACCTTCCCCTTCAGCTTCTACAAAAGTATGGAGATTAAGCTTGATCCGGATTCCGCCCTCAACTGCAGTTACTGAATTGACAGGGGCCACTGTGGAAGTGATAACAGGAGTTGACTCTGGTATCACCTGAAGGACGTCAATGTCAACATCCATTTTTTACGGGGAACGCGTGGTAAGCAAATTTGCTCCTTGGAAACCGCACAACATCCCGAAGTGAAGCTGGCAAGTTCCAGCGCTCAAGCCACTTCACCTTCACAGCCGGTTCCATTGCAGACGTTGTAAGGTACCACAACTTCTCCTGAGACATTTCTGGATGGTCCTCTCGCTTTTCGTAATGCCTTCTAACTTGCTCCAGGAACTGTGGGATATGCTTTGGATCAGCAATTGGAAGTTGCTTCTTCAATTCAGAAGAGGTCTCTCTCTTCACCTTATCCACGGCTTTTCCTATTTCCTCGTGCAGCTTACCAATTGTCCACTCACTTGATTTCTCCGGATATTTTTCTTTGAATTTCGTTGTGGCATGGGCCACAACATCTCCAAGCTCTTGCTGAAAACAATGAAGCAAAGGTCAATCATGATAATATATTTAAATATCGTAGTATGAAATATGATACACATGCAAGGGCAAAAAAATTTCTAGGCACGTCCACAGCAGGCATTTAGCACTATTAACAAAACAAATGAGAACCCTACTTCAACTATCCGTCACTAGCAGGTTTGATGATGAAGAGAAATTAAGGAGCGAGCAGTAAGGGTGCCGATATCGGCAACCCAATTTATAGTTCTAGAATGGTACACCTATATAAACACATGTGCTGCCCATTTAGTGCTGCTCATCTCATATTGAAACATTAAAACATAAAAGCTGTCCTTAAGTGTTGCCCATCTCATAAGTGATGCCCATGCCATAAGAACATAAGTGCTGCCTAAACTTGTTGCCTATCTCATATTGAAATGAGATCATTAAAAACAATGTATCAGATGCTATATAACAAGCTTCACAATGTAGTTAGCATCACAGTTCTACATTGTGATGAACAATTGCCAATTGCCAACAGAACATATTCTCGTAAGTGGCTCAAGGTTTAACACAGTCCACGAATTGAACAGTTAAATGAATTTCGTTTTGTACCTGGTAAAGAACTGAAATGAGGCCGTCCATCGTAAGAGTGTACCAACCATGGTTCTTCGACAATTGTTTCTTCTCAGCGTCATTGAGTTCCTCCTCTGAAACAAGATTCTCGAAGTACTAGAGTGGCTGACCGGCAATTCCCTGGATGCGGTATAGCTTATGCACTAGGTTCATTTTCACCTGGCAATTCTGATTCCTCCTGCAGATTCAGAGAATTGTAAGTATTTGACACTATTTGAAAGAAAAAGTTTCCAAATTCTTCCTTTCTTTCATAACAACTCCAAATCAGGACCTGGTTCTAGTAAATTTTTTAATACTGACAATAGTTATTACAAGCCTCAAATTACAGGCCACGTAATAAACGCCATGGCCATCCATGTAACCTGTACTTACGAAGTGAGCACATAATGCCATTACATCGTTCTTAAGATATGGCCTTATAGCAGCTAGCGGAAGCATGCGACACAAGGAAATATTTAACTTGGACTTGCTCCGTGGCTTTAAACGAAGCTTATCCAATACAATATTTGTGTTCACAGACTCCTTAACCACCAAGGCATCCATCTTCTTGCCAAGTTCTTCTACAGACATGGCTGTCAAATATTGACTTTCGTCTTCCAGGGGCATAGAATCATGATCTTGCATGTCCTCGTCTCCCTCATTGTCAAAGTCCTCATCTCAATTTCTTCAATTAGGATATTATTCATCAAAAAATCATGAAGACAAGACAAAAACAATACTTACCAGGTACTCCAATATGAGGCTGAGGTGACTCTTAGTGATCCACCATTGAATCAACAAGTCCTACTTTCGCTGAATCCACCGCTGTGTAGAAGCAACAAAGTAGGCCTTCTTAGATCAATCGCACGTTAAGAGCATAAAACCACAAAATAAAAAAAGTGGCCAATGAGCAAGAGCTGCAGAGTAATCAATTTAACCAACGACTCATAGATCTGGTTCAATTTAACATGCCGTGCATTCGTTCAACCAGGCTCAATCCTGTGGAGACACAACTAATGCCGATATCGGCGATGATACTGCCACCCGAGGTCTGGGCATATCACCCGAGGTCTCCGCACAACTGAGTCAATACGTAGCTGCCTGCTAGTGGGCCCAGCGATGCATGTGGACCCATAGATGCCATACTAGTGGACCCAACGAGGTCCCGAGTACCCGAAGTGTCAATAAGTCAATGCCATGCAAGAAAATATGTCTGACGATGCACGTCATTGTCATGCGAGTCAATAGGTCTGCCGATGTCGGCGAAGCGATGCGAGTGCATCCTCACTCCACATAGTCTGCCGATGTATGCGATTCACCTGCGCGGAAAGAATCATGCCTCACATTCTGCATCTTCATGATTAATTCTAGTTCGAGGACTTCTACCTAGTTTTTCTTACAGCATTCTTGGCAGTGCAGGCTGAAGCCGATGATATAAGTTAGTAGCAAGAACAAGTATTGGATGCACACCTGGACCAAGAATTGGAGAATCAGTTCGACTTTCTGATGGCATGTTTTAACAGTAATTATCGCTTAAACTACCGAATTCTTCGACCTGATTGACTAGCAACACTGGTACTGCATGACTCTCATCTCTACCAAACTGACGATCACCACGAATTAAAGATCCGATGGACAGATCGTGTACAAAAAGCTGAATGACTCAATTCAGACACGAACGCTTTCTAGATCTGGTTAAACAAGCACACCCACAAACGTTGTAAAAAAAAACGAGAACATTCCCAACAGAGACCAGCAAAACCTCAACAAATCCTCACTGATATCATCCTCAGTACCAAAAGGTTCATAAGCAACATCGTGAAAGGATCTCGTCAATTCAGAAAAAGAGACCCTTAATCAAAACCAGAACACAACACTTTCTAGACCTGTTAAACAAGCACACCGACAAACATTGTACAAGAGAATGAAGAGGACAACTGCACCAGAGACCCTAAACCCTAAACTACCGCGATCCAGTGAGCCTTCATCGAACGAACGAGCTTGTCATCGGCTGCGCGAAGTTCCCGAAGAGTCAATAAGTCAATGCCATGCAAGTAAATATGTCTGACGATGCACGTCATTGTCATGCGAGTCAATAGGTCTGCCGATGTCGGCGAAGCGATGCGAGTGCATCTTCACTCCACATAGTCTGTCGATGTATGCGATGCTATGCTAGTGGACACAGCGAGGTCCCGAGGTATCGAGGTCCGGAGTACCCAGCGAGGTCGTGAGGTCCCGAGGTCCCGAGGTCTGCCGATGTCGGCGATGCCATGTAAGTATCCCAACGAGAACACCAGCTGGATAGGCTCCAGCTTCATCAATGACAGCCCTCATCAGCGGCCACTCCAAACCTGCATCAGCACGAGCGCCATGATGCCTAGGCGGTGCCACCGCTCATTAGCGGCCAGTGCAAACCTAGCATGAGGGATACCAAAGCGATGCCGAACGCCAGCAATACTTCATACTGCATGATCAGTGCATTACCCCAG
The DNA here is from genome assembly GCA_963971425.1 of Bryoerythrophyllum caledonicum. Classification (NCBI taxonomy): domain Eukaryota; kingdom Viridiplantae; phylum Streptophyta; class Bryopsida; order Pottiales; family Pottiaceae; genus Bryoerythrophyllum; species Bryoerythrophyllum caledonicum. The sequence continues at coordinate 17,786,465 of OZ020526.1, read as the reverse complement.
AAAACTTCACGCACCATCGGTGTCTTGGAATATGATCCACGAAAGGGTGCGAAATTGTGGAGTGAGACGTCCTTATCCAGAGATGGTGAGAGCTGTATTGGTAGCCTGGTCAGGCGAATGTTCTCTCCGCAAGCTCCGTGATTTGTCGTCACGGAAGAGCGCGTCCATGAACAGGTCAATAATATATCCGACAACAAAATGGCAGTTCAAGCCCTCAACTGTGTACTACAATTTTACGTACGTCACAACGTTGACGGCCCCCTTGTTCTGAGTTTTCTCATTGAAAGGTCAAAGGGTGTGCATCGAGATTATGAGACTTGGAAATGCCGACATCCTGATGCATGCCCCATTTGACCCCACAGTCGCGAGGGAGGAAATCAGGATAACAACATGAAGTTTACATTTGCACCAGGCTGGTGATGCGATGATACTTGAACCTCGACCTCACATTCCAACCTGAATCACACCATAGCACCTGCAACATGACCGTGACCTTACACCAACATCCACATCGGGATTCCTTTAGCATCGACAGCTTCAGCTGACACCGCTGGACCCTATCTCCGGGTGAACCGATTCCAGGGTGGACAGGCTTTTTAAAAGAAAAGAGAACTCATCCAGGGGAGTCTCGGTATTCAGTCACCGCCCACTGCCACGTCCCGATTTGGGAATATTGACCCGATCCCCTTTCGATACTTGGCGCGCATTGCGCCATTAGCATACTACCGTCAAGCTCAAGTCATGCTCCAGTCAAGCTGCTCAAGTCATGCTGTCACTAAGAAAAAATCGTCGTTCACCATTGCCGATATCGGCAGCCCATTTACAGCGCTCAACCAGGTACGGTTCTTCCTGACGCCCTAAAGTGAAGCTTTAACAAAAAAAAAACGTTTTCGCCTGTCGACATCGGCAACCCTTTCATAGCGTTCATCTAGGTACGGTTTTTCCTGACGCCCTAAAGTGATGCTCTAACCCAAAAAAAACGTTTACCACTGCCGTCATCCGCAACTCATTCACAGCGCTCAACCATGCTCGGCACTCCATTACAACTAAATCTCATTTATGGATAGTTTCAGATACCTAGTTGCTTGTTTATGAAAGTTTGGTTGGCCGCCAATCTTGTATGTTATTAAATATTATAGTATCTAGATCAGAGGGCATGATGACAAAATCGGCGGTTACCTGTTGATTTAACCGCTAAGGTACCGTGACAATTTTACACCACAAACACTTTAAAAATGTTAGATTCTGTTGCAATTAACATAGAAGGATACAAACACTTTGATTTTCAGTTCTAACCGTAAAAACTCGATTAAGATTTATGAATTAATATATCAACCAAACTTCATAAACTTTGACCGCACGGATTGAAAAATTATAGTGTTTGAAGTGAAGCATATGGTTCATTATCTTCCCTGCGTTTAGTGGATCAGCAAACTGTGACTTCACTTTGTGTCAGTTTCTTGCACTACAAGGTCTTCATCTATTACCATCTTGTTAAGCATGATGTCATTTCCTTTAACACCAATTTTTAGAGGTAGAGGGTAAGTGAAGCATATTGAAAACAATTGCGCATGGAGTGGAGGTTCAAAATTTGTTAATTCACACTTTATTTTGTTGTGAATTTAATATATTTTATATTGATAATCCAAATGCTCTGTACAAAGTTTTACACCACATATTGTTGTGGAAAAAATATAAATTGAAAAATTTATAGACGCTTGGTCCTTTAGGGGTTAAGACATTCAAGGGGCTCATTATCTTGCTCTGACAGGTACTCCATTTGTGATTTTTTCTGTGGGCTCCGCTATTATTGTCACCGTAAACATTAAGCTCCTACCGGACAGTCTGTATTATATTGATCACTGCTACATTTGTTAGTAAGAAAACAGTAATGCCTATTCAACAACCAATTCCATTTTAACTTTAATTCTCGTCTTCTATTGACGGCGTATTTGAATGACATTACTGTTTCTGGTACCTACCTCACTTTGTCCATTACGGCGTGCAAATATGTTTGATAGAAGATAAAAATAATTTAACAATGCCTTCAGATGTTCAGACATAGTTCCCCATTGCCTCCACCATTCTTTGCTCGAGATTTATTTCCTATTCCTCTGCTTTCGATTTGTTTTGCATGGCGTCCCTGTTGGATGCCGAGTCCCAACCTGTTCTGATTCACGGGAGTGGATTTGCCGTGCCCATTTCGTTTGTAGTCGGAGAGGATGGCTTCTCCATTGTTACTGGAAGTCGTTTAGCTGCTCGATTCCACATCTTAGATGGCAGTTTGCATATTGACAAGGATGTAGTCGATCCGATCACGAAAGAACTCTCACACTGAAGCATAGATTTCGTTTCCTTCTGATAGTGGTGACTACTGGAAATTGCAGTCGGGGAATTATAGAGTGTATGGAACCAAAGACCGTCCTTCCAAGGTGTCTGCGGATACGTTAACACCAAGACGGTCAACCACTGGAACGGTTGTTACTCCGCTGTTGCAGAAGGTAAAACTTGAGCCTCCTGATGATCCTGTCTTCATCCTTAGTGACGACTCTGACTGTAAATGCCTCCCTGTAATCCCTCTTTCTACTCTTCCCCAGTCTAAGTCCGCCTCTCTGAATCTTGAGTCCTCCCCATCTCCTTGTATTGGTCCGACCACTTCAAAACCCCCACTTCCTCCTGTAGACAGTATTGTCCGATGCCTCCGCCTTCTTGGTGCCAGATGGGGAGCAAAGTCAGCTCACAGTGAGTTAGATTATAACTCAATATCAATTCGGAAAGAAGATTTTCTTCCCCCCAAATTTGATGGCGATGTCATTTTTGAACTTTCGCCGATGGGCAAGTACCCATTGTCATCCAAGGCTGGGCAACTTCATGGAATGGATAAGCGAGACGACGACCACGCGTGGACTCGAACTATCACATCGCACATCAAATCGGAGTTCCACCTCACATTTAAGATGTCTGCCTGTTTGGGCCACCTCTAGTGTACAAATGATTCATGTGACTACCTAAAGCGTCTGAACCGGACCTCACCAACAAATGAAACTGAGTGGGAGGGTACTGCCTCAACTCCATTTCATCCACGTTCTGACCCACCTCCTCATTCTACTGTCGTTTGCGCTATGTGCCAGGTTCCACCCTCATGCATTGAAAGTTGCTCGGCTAAGATCTATTACGAACATGCCGAGAGCCACATGACACGTGCATGTGTGCATCTTGGAATACACAGTCATACTGTGAAGAAGGGAAACTATAGAGAGTCCTCCGCGAAATTCCGATCACTAATTGCTGAGCAGGTAGGGAGGACTCCATCTGCGACCAACTCCTCAATTGTCCTTGAGGCTAGCAAGGAGTACCTAGGAGAGTTGCTATTATGCCCAGAAGGTGTTCCTCAAAATCATTTTGGATTTGAGGAGCTAATCCTTGTGCTGGACAAGTTCAAGCACGTATCCTCCCCAAATATTCGAAATGAGGTTACCAATTTTTGATACCTGCGTCGTTTTAGTGTCATGGATAGCATCACTAAACTTAGAGGGTCGAGTAATTGGGCATTCATCCAGGAGAACCGATTTCCTGGTCAAGGAACGGACTCTGACAAGGTCTTTATATTCAAGATGGCCGAGGTGGGCCCTGGTAGTGGAGTTGACTTAGTTAGGCGGATGCAACCTGGAGGTGACTTGGAGGACTCCTAGATGATGTTTGACCATGTGAAACATGTGAAGTCCTGGACGACAATGGCTTGTCATGTATATGACTCCACATACTGCCGAGTTATGACTATTGCCGTTTGCGATATGCAATCAGAGGATGTGGCAGCCCAATAAGTGTTCTGGAGGAACTTGAACGCTGTTTCAGTTAAACACGACATAATCAATCCAAATTTCAAAGGTTTCATGGCCGAGAGTGCACAAGCCAACTGGAACGCGGTTCGTATCGTATACGGTACTGGAGACCCATCTGTCCCTATGGACAGCCGTGAGAGAACCCAAGGCAGATATAAGAGCTGGCTTGCAAGATCAACACCGTCGCCTCTGCAAACAATACAAAAACTCAATCTCGTTGGAGGTGGCAGAAAGCAGGTATTTGGCAATCCGAGCGTGGTGGTTGTCGTCGGGAGCAACATCTGATGAAGCGCTACCAAGATTGGAGTTATGGCTAGCTTTCTGGCATTTCCATTACCGACAATGGGGAGGCTTCATGCAGCTTATAAGTCCTATCATTTTGTACGTTCTAATTAAACTCAGATATTTCACATCTCTCATTCACATATAATGCTAAAATCGGCACCCCTGCTTGCCATCGCCTGAATTGGATATTAATTTTTGGTTCATGTGCATTACCGATTTGAGAACTAATGACACTTGTTCTCTTTGGCACTTGTCATGGACACCCCCGTATTTTTGCAGTGAATTTCACCCCGAAGTTACTCCTCAGGCACGGCCGACATCGGCAGTACTTACGAAGGCCCCTCTTTTAATTATCTTTCAATCTTGTACTTCTACTAGAAGTCCTTCTTCTCCTCCATTCATTTTTTTGCCTCACACGTCGAATGGAATATTAACCTAATTGTTTATGTGCAGAATCTTTCTGAAGCACAGCTCGCTGAGATGCCCTCGTGTAATTTGGCCGAATCCATACACAATAAGTGGCTGCAACACTCTGGAAAAAGACGGAATGATCTCTACGTTGCAGCTGTCGATGACATGGTCCGCACATTCATGCAGGTTGTTGCGTACTACCAGTTTCTGAAGGGTGAGAAGCCGGGTACCGGGCCTGGAAAAGAGGAACTTAGTTTGAGTTTTGCTCAGCGCAGTGCCCAACGTTCGGAAAATTCAAAGGTCCTTCATGCAGCGCTAGCCGATATGCCTGGTGCGGATGAATTTTGTACACGCGATCGCCACTTGGAAGGTGAAGAAGTTTTTATGTCTTTGAAGAGAAAAGCTGATCTTCCTCCTGGTTCTGAATTCGATTCACATCGCCCCGACAAGATCAGCGTCTCCTGGCCAAGGATAAAGGCTCGTCGTCTTGATGCAAGAATTGTAGACCTAACAGGAGAAGATCCCAAACCAGAATTTGATCCTCGTCCTACTGTGGCCGAAGATCTTTCCCCCCACTCAACGGCCACTTCAGCTCGGGTCCAATACGTCAAATATGTTCAAGAGATTGTCTGCGATGAGAAGCAATGGCACATAGCAAGGCTTCCCAAGACATCTGGTAAAGCTTGCTTTGCCCAATAAGCTGTAACAAAAAAAAGTGTGTGGCTAAGATTGTGCAAGATGGGAGAAGTACGGCTGCTCCAACATACACGGGGATGATGGACAGCTACAAAAAAAATAGATTGGAGAGAATGCAATTCTTCTACTGCAACGACGACATTGAGCGTTGTGTCGAAGGCACTAAGCGCAAGTGGGTGGTTTCTAAACCACCTCTCCCTCACTTTTGGCCAGTGAAGATGGGAACAAACTTGAGCAGAAAGGAGATTCTGGCCCTCGAAAATGCCGACTTTCGTCTTGCGGAGCGCGTAGAGCTGTCCCCACGGCGGTTGTTTGTAGATGGCGCCTCTGTGAACCTGGACAATTATCCTACTCCCCTAAATCCTACAGAACACCCTACAAAGAGATTTGATAAAAACATTCGTAGAAACTCGTCTGCCCCTATTACCAAACACCATAACAACTGTGCCTCAGCGCTCTTGGTGGTCGGAAAGATCTGCGGTATTCTAATGGTCCCACCTCCAGCTCTAGGTGCCATTGTGACCCTCGAGTCTTCGAACATTTCTAAGGTTTCCAGATATTTGTTGACGATTGGTTAGTTTCCAAGCTGCGATTGCGAATCATTTAAGAAGATGTCAGCAAAGTCACTCGGCAAATGTTGTGCTTGGACATATTGTAAGCACCTTTATTACATCGTCAATGTAGTGTGTAGATTTGATTCTGAGGTAGATGTCTTCATTCACGCTCCTACCTTCAACTGGAATGAGATTAAACGGGTTCTACAGATTTTGCTCCTTAAATACTACGGTGCATAGATATTACAAATATATTTTAGCTTTGTACTGCAATCTGCGGCCTTTTATATCTATGAATAGGAGGTGAGATTTAAAGGGCGACCTCCACAGTCCATACATGATGTTGTTCATTACATGTTCTATATTTGAGGGAAAGAAGGAAGGGAAGGTGACTCTAGATAAAAAATTAGACCAAATTTGCAATTTGATGAAATGAATCTAAACTCACACACTGCCATTGCTTCTCTTTACTACTCTCTTCAAATTATGTAAATTTATAGAAAACCTACAGTATTTTACAACAAATTTTTACAAACTCTCCCACTCACTGATCCTTAACCCTAAATCCTTAAACCTTGGTCTTAAATTCCCCACTTCTCTCTCTTGCCGAGTATCCCTAAACCCTGACCTTCTCCTAATTTCTGGCAACCTCCTCCCCTCTCCTACTATTCCTCTTTGTGGCTATTCTTGCCATTACCTTTTGACCCAAGGAGATTCTATTTTTCCTTCATTGGAGATATTAGATTCAACGGTTATAGGTCACTTTCTCTAAGAAAAACAACTCCTTGGTTTCATGTACTACATGTATTGTCAATAATACACGTTCCTTACTTATTGTATCTTGAACCTTCAGCACGGTTATAGGTCCATTCATTTATAGAATTAACAAGTTTTCTTCTTAAAAATCGCCTATGCATTTATTTTCTTCAGTCCATTTTTTATTAACACCTCACTTTTTGCACTCTACGCTCACGAACGTAGGCTCACGGCTCACCGCTCGCAAAACTGGGCACGCAAAATAGCATTCCCCCTAGGAAAGAAGGCGAAATGGAAAGTACAACCTTTGTACTTTGACGGCATGCTCTCCAATAAGGAACACCTTTATTAGCTCCCTATTAGTTTTGGAGCAAACATAAGAGTGTAGAAAATTATTTCCTTTCAAATTTAAAAAAAAATCCTTGTCTTTAGTAGAAAATAACGCTTCAACTCAAGTCAAAGATTTTCACATATTGCCAAAAATAAAACAGGCAAGGTACCAAGAACAAAAACGTCTTATCACATAAAACTTAGAGATTTTAACTTTTTATACTTTTGATTTTTTCCACAACAATATGTGGTGTAGACCTTCATATTGACCGTTTGGATCATCAATCTAAAACATATCAAGTATCTAAAAACTCTAGTAAAAACTAAAACGTTAATTGCCCATTTTTTAGCTTCCACTACTAGCATATTGACTTGAATAAGCTACACCCTTTTTCTACCTCTAACAATTGGTGTATAAGGAACCAACATCATCCTAAACTACCATTAGTAATGGATTTAGGCCTTATCTAGTGCAAAAATTTGATACCAAGTAGTAAATAGCATGGGAGCTATGCAAGCCTTTCAATCCCTGTGGTTAAAATTTATAAAATTTTGTGGGGACATTAACAAAGAAGTATTTATTGAGATCCTACGGTTAGATGTAGAAATAAAAAGGTTTTGTCTCCCTTCTTAGACATTATACTATAGCCTCGCAGTTTTGAAGTGTTTTTGGTGCAAAAATGCCTTGGTCCTTTAGGGATTAAAAATGTTTGGAGGTTTAAAACTTGGTCCACACCATTTTTTTTATACAAACACAGAAATCCTTATGAGGCTTAAGTACATCCATAATCACACCACTATTATCAAGTAGAATGTAGACACTACTATTAATATTTTTTTAGTATCCATAATGTAGTACAAAAATGGGAAAATATATTAAACACTAAAAGATGAAGCATTGTAAGAAAAATGTCTCTTGGTACGGCAAAAACAAAAAATACACCTAGTCAATATTCATCGGGCTATTAGTAGTGCCACTCGCCCCTGCCTCGTTGTCGTGTGCCCCTACGTGCATATGTAGGTCTTCATCTGAGCCCAATACAAGTCTACGAGACGCCGATCGTGTTCTCCTCGCTAATCCATCTTCATCCAACACGGCCCTTAGGATTTGGGATTGCATGAGCTGATCGAGCGCTTGCCATGTCCCTGGACTGTGCACATCGAGCAAGAAGTCCATTCCGTCATTTTGGAAAATTTCTTTCCACTCTGATTCCGATGATTGTCTTAGTTCTTGCGGGTCCGGTTGGTCAATGTCGTGAGAAATGCGATCCCCGTTGTCATCTGTGATGCGAACTCCGTCATCGGCCCACAACCATTGCCGTGGAAGAGGTCCGAAACGAAATTGCTCCCCGTTCTCGTCCCAATGGCCATTAAAGCATTGGTAGAAGAAATTTTGTTTACCTTGACCGAATTTGTCCTTTAACGGGATCAAATTCTTGCACACCCAGACAATCTGCTCCGAGTCCCTTTTCCAACCCCACTTGTTTGAGAGGTGCATCTTATCCAACAAGTGCATTTTCAGTTTCCAGCTCCACACCAAATCCTTTTCCTACATATGTGATTGATCAGGAGCGTTCGTCACATTGAACTTCCAATGCGGAGGCATGTATAGAACTAATCCAAAAAGTTCGTATAATGGCTCGTGAAAAGGGGCCTTGCACAATGAGCACCGCCGGCGTACAACCATCAAGCTAATCAAGCAAAATGGATGGTACAAGTGCTCACAAGTGCCTAGATGCATCCCACCTTCTGGACTAAATGGGTTTAGACAAATTGAGCAAGTCGTACCGTAAGATACGAATCTCGAAGGTTGTGGCCACAATAACATGGGGTTGCCCCGATGATCGAGGGTGGATGAAACCTCCTTTTTAAAATCCCATTTGTAACGGGACCAATCGATGGTTGTTTGCCCACCGGCGGTTTTCACCATCGCCATTTCATCCATCTTGAAAAGATCATCTACGAGGGCCCACGACGTCAAACCAAACACCCTCTCCTGGTTGTTTTCGGTATAATTGTTGTCGATTTTTTGGAATCCGCCACCAATTGTCATACCGATCGACCGTGAAGACGCATGCCAACTTCCATTGATAGTAATGTTCTACCAACACATCCAAGCGACTTTGTAGTCTTGAATTCTCTTCAAGTGCTTTAGCGAGGTCTTTGCCGCCGTCACTCGCCGCACCCTCTTCTTTGTTGACCATAGCTTTGTCTCCGTTGGTAGGGGCCTCATCAAACGACAATGAATCGTCTTGGGTTGACACGTGTACAAGCCCTTCCTCCTCCCGTCGTGGATTCCGATCTTTTGTGGTCATTGTACTAGCTTATAGGGCAAGTCGGAGCTCCTCCATATCAAGTCGTTGCTGGTCAATAACAATGTTTTTATCATTGACTTCAACTCTCAACTTGCGAACCTCATCGCGCAATGACAATAGTACTGTCGTCTTCCCTTCCAATTGTTTCAACAAGGTTTGGATAGTGCTGGCAAAAATAGCACCATAGAGGCTTTTAACGTTCGATCAACAACCGCGGGGGATTGTACCTGAGCTACAACTTCATTAACGGTATCGTTAACGACTACGTTAACCGTCTGTTCCGCCCTCCTTCGTTTAGTGCGTGCTTGTGTCCTTTGGCTCCTTGTGATTGGAACGTGGGATCTGTCAGAGTCTGTATCCGTGTTTGAGGAATCGGTCTCGTACGTGTCGACCGGTTCAGTCTTCGCCATCAATTTCCCCAATCCGCCTTCTGGATACCTCCGTGTCCCCATTGGAATCAATCCATTTGCCGGAGAAGGAACTTTTATGTTATCTCTCATGGCTTTCAAAGTGGACCAATCCACCCTCTTGCCCAACTTTACCTCCGCGTCGACACCTCGCGCAAGGAAGAGATTTACTTCATTGCGTTTGATATAAGGGATGTCGTACAAGACCTGGTACACTTCAATGCACCGATTCTTGAACGCCTCGTCGGTGCACTTCCATAAATTTGCCTTGTGAAAGCGTCGGTGATAATTGTGTCGCTCCTCCGGGAAAGCCTTGTCGATATGGCACCACTCGATGAAGTTTGCGCAATCCTCGAAACTCCATGGCTCCGAAACTTCTTCCCAACCTTTAAAAGCCAATTTAACAGGATTCCGAAGCACATGCAACCTCTTCCGCTGCTTGTTTGCCGATCGTAGTCGACTTTTGTCTCGTTCTTCTTTATTCATTTTTACCGGCGTGGCCATGGATGGGGAAAATCTGAATAATATATGTGATGCAAATGGATGAAGTCCTCACACGACGCCCACAACCAACTCAATTAAGAGGTGGATGAAGAGGGAGTATGTAAGGCGGGGACAATTAGGGGTGTGCACGATATTATATAGCCGATAGACGAAGCACTGGTCCACGGTCCCCGGGGAGGGGCGAGGACGTCTCCGCCCCCAACGACGCTAGTTTGTGAGCTGTGAGCGATGAGCAATGAGCGATGAGCGGTCATTTCATGAGCAACGAGCACAAATTTACTAAAAAATTATATTTATTCGAATAATTTTGGAGAATATTTCTATTTTAAGTAAATTTTTGGACCTATAACCGTGGATTGAACTCAATTGTTGGGATTTTAGGGCCTCTCAAATCATACCGTAAAATCATCAAGCCCCCCTATTTTCTGAGATTTAAAGAAGTTCAGTATTTGGAAAGGACATTGCTTATAGGAACAGTGGAGTATTTCAATGGCTAGCAATAGTGAAGATGACATTGACTGTAGCAGATTTGTACATAACGCCAGAATTTCTAAAAGAACTAGTAGACCAAGTTGAGAGAGAAGATGATGATGGTGGTGTGAGGGAGCATCAGGCTTTAAAAAGAAGCAAGATTTTGAATAGTATAGAGAATAAGGGGTGCTAGGGGTTTAGATTTATCAAGGCTTGGATATTACGAGTTTAACATTTTAAGTTGTTGGGAAATAGTGAAGGGAGGATGCAAGCCCCATGAGAGGTAGCTAGTCTAATTGTTGGCGCCAACAATTAAAATCAAGAAAAAGAAAATGAAAAAAAAAACTTCAGAGAATATAGGTAGACAACATAGTTTGAAGTGGCCAAGTCTTTTACATTTTGATGTTACACTAGGGGGCATGTACTTCTTATGAGTGGTAGCTACTTTAGTTGTTGGTACCAACAACTATATTATAAACATCATAGAATTAAGGACTTGGAGACACATCCATAGTTATTAGTCATTATGACCTTGGCTAACTTCTACATGTAGTCAATAGAGAAAACGACCCACACCGCTGTCCATTACTTTCTTCACTTCGTTGAAGCTGAACGTCGGTGCATGAACAAAGTGGTCATCTTCCAAATGAAACTGGCACAACACACGAAAGATGTAGTATAAATGCTTGCAATAGTACCAAGCGCCTCGCTTCTTTGTCCGGACGAACATATCCTTGAAGTCCTCACAAGAGCAATCCGGGGTGGTCCCAATAGTCAAGCGATACTCTGTCGTTCTCTGCGCCTTTTTGCAGTGCAACAAAACTATACCTCCATTGACAGGGTATGGAATGGGAGTAACCTGGCTGATGCGGGCATCAATGATGGCGGCTGACTCCCAACGGTTCCTTTGCTTCACGGACACCTTGCCTTGTGGTAGACGTCGGATGCGGCGCCCATCACGGAGTGTTGGATATGCATCGGGTGCTTCTGGAGTTGGAACTGCAGTAACTTCGGCAATGTGACTCTTGGAGTGTCCAAAGAGACGCCGAGGTGAAATTTCTCGGCGCTCTTGAAGTTGGAATCCAGCCTGCTCAAGTCTAAGAATCTCCCCCTTTGTGAGCTTCGTGCCCTTGAGTACGGGCCAAACGTTGGGCACCTAGGGTCGGGCGCCGACCACCCACTTTTGGTTGGTTCCCTTCACACAACGTTCGATATCGTCCATACAATGGAAGAACTCCATCATCTTGTCTTTCAACAGACGGCGAATGTGCAACACTCCAGTATAGGTAGGGGCAGGAGTACTCTTACCTAGACGTATAATCATCTCTGAACAAGTTCTTCCAGTTCGTGCTTGTTTGGCAAAGCATTTCTTCTTGGAAGTCTTTAGGAGTCGGGCAATGTGCCATTGCCTCACATCGCAGTCAGATTCTTGGACACTAGTCACATGCTTCACCTGTGCACTTACAACATTGGATGCTGATGCTGGTGGAGACAAAATGCGAACGTCGTTAGAAGAAGTAGGTGAAGAAGGGGGAGATAAATCAATTGCTGGTGGAGCACTCTCACGGCGGCCCTTCCTTGTTCTCGTCTGGACCTTGGGACGGGAGAAGTTCATCTTGTCTGAGCGGTGACTATCAAACTCAGATCCAAGAGGGAGGTCTAGCTTGCGTGCGGTAGACTCGAAGACCTCCTCACCCTCAAAATGTGGGGTACGGGTGCACCATTCCTTCCCCTCTGCCATCGTCTCCATTGCGTCAACAACTTTATCTAGTCTGCCCGATTGCTGGGCTTGGCGTAGCCTCAACTCTTGTTTTGAAGGCCCAGTTCCGGGCCGCCCACCCTTTAGAAATTTGTAGTAGTTTGTGCACTGCATGAATGCACGTACGAAGTCGTCCATTGTAGCGTCGTACAAATCGTTCCCCCTATTGCCAGACTGTTGAAGCCAACGGTTATGGACGGTCTCCGACAAGTTGCAGGAGGGCATTTCAGCACGCTCTTCATCCGTGAGGTCCTGGAAAAGACATCCAGGAATTTAGCCAACATTGATTGCTAGCACAAACAAGTGAGTCCACAGGACAATGTACTAGGCGAAAGAATGACTTACCAGCTGCATGGAGGCTCCCCATTGCCGGTAGCGATAATGCCAGAAAGCAAGCCACTGGTCAAGCTGCTTGAGTGCTGTATCGTCTACGGCTCCACACGATTGCCACCATGCCCGAATTTCAAGGTATCGAACCTCAGCCTCGGCGGAGGTCTTCGAATTTTTATATTGCTTGCATAGGAGACGATGTTGTTCTTGGAACTCACTCTTGATATGATTGTCTGTATGGCGGTTCATGGAGGTGGTCCAATGAAGGAGGCATGTGCGCTCACGATTAGGCATCTCCTTGTGTGGATCTCCGGTTCCATAGATCTTGCGAACAACATTCCAATTGGCACCAGCGCTATCCGCCATGAATCCCTTGAAGTTGACAATCATGAGCCCATGCCTAGCCATGACTTCGTTGAGGCACTTCCACATGACACATTGGGCCTCACAATCCTCAGATTGCATATCACATACTGCAATAGTCATCACCCTACAATAGTGTGAATCATAGACATGGCACGCCATAGTGGTCCAATTATTGACGCGCTTGACGTGGTCAAACATGAGCCAAGAATCTTGCAAGTCTCCTCCTGGCTGCATTCTAGTGACAAGGTCAACACCGGAGCCAGGTCCTACCTCACTCATCTTAAAGACGAAGACTTTGTCGTTGTCAGCGCCTTGTCCCGGAAACATATTTCGTTGGACAAAGGGCCAGGTCGTACATCCTCTCATCTGGCGGATGCCGTCCATGGGATTAGTGCGCCCGACGTGCTTGAAGTTTGATATAGCATTCTTGATGTTTGGAGAGGCGAGGTTGGCGTACTTCTCCATAACGGTCTTCATGTCCTCCACAGTCATGGTCGTATCGCACTGTTGTGGACGGAGGAGATGCTTCGCAAGGAACTCCTTACTTGCAGCCATGGCAATGGAGGAATTTGTTGCGGACGGAGTGCGCTCCACTTGCTCGCCGATCAAGGAAATGATAGTATTCTCAGACTCGCGGCAGACGCCAAATGCAACGGGGTGATTATGGACGCCCAAGTGCACACAAGCTCGGGTCATACCCGGTGGTCCAATGACATAGTAAATAATAGCGTCACATGTAGCAATGGCCTTAGGTGGAGTCTTGCATACCTTGCAACATACGGTGGACAGTTTCGGAGGGTCTTCCCTCCCCGGCACGAAGGGAATGGGAGTTGTCCCTTCCCACTCCTTTTCATTGTAGGGGTCTTCACGATTCGGTCGTTTTAGGTAATCGCAATCCAGATTTCCGCACTTGAGATGGCCAGCACATGAGGATCTCCGGAAGGTAAGGCCCATGTCATTTGAGATGTTGGAGGTCTTTGTGAGGCACCAACAATGGCCATCGTGCTTCTTGTCCATACCCTGCAAGTTCTTGGCCTTGGACGAATTGGCACCAGCAGCAACGGGTGGCAACTCAAAGATGACATCACCATCGTACATGGAGGGTAGGAAGTCAACTGTCCGATGTGGCACTGAAGCATAGTTCATATTCTACAGCACATTCTTCGTACTTGGTCTAGACGCCAAGCTCTTCAAGCACGCAACAACACTTGTACGTCCCAATGTTTGAGGATGTAGGGGAGGTCGTGCAGCGGAAGACGGTGTTGGGGGTTGCCGGTGCTCGTCGAACGTGGATGGCGGCGGGGTGCGAAAAGAGGTGGGAGTGGAGGCAGTGATGTCCTCCACGCGGAAGTCATCATCGCTGTCGTCAATGAAGATTGGAGAGTGCGCCTGATGTTGCTTCAAGGGCGGGGGGATGTCGGCTACGCTAGTTGCTGGAGTGCAAAGTGGGGCGTGGATGCTAGACGTTGTGAACTTCCCGGGCGTCAACAGGTGCGTGGATGCCTGCATCTGCATTTGAGACAAACCAAAGACTTTGTAAGTACCCTCCTCCAAGGACCATGTCTTCTGACCATTAACTAGGGAACTGAGCTGAGTGACGGTGTATTGAACATTTCCGTCCACATTGAGAACCTCCTTCTCAACATAGATAGACTCTTCCTGGAAACCAAAACGGACTGCTAGGTATACGGAAGGAACTATGGCAAGACCGTTAGGTCCTAGTGGATGTCGAATTAGATGCTTTGCTCCTTCAGTGCTAAGTGTAGCCATCTCTAAGGACAATGCAATGGGGCAAAGAAGATTCGTAAAAATTGCTAACAAGTTACTGAATGCTACGAGCGATGGTGGTGTATATGTTGGTAGTGGAGTTCTAATTCAGTTTAGAGAGTGACATTGAGCGGTGTGAAGAATGTGACAAAAGAAAATTAAAAAAAACAATGATGGATCTTTTAGGAGAACGTGGTTCAAGGTTTAGGCGGCGGATTGTAGTGCAAATTAGATGTACTAAAGCAGGTGGCCGTCGCAAGGATGGAGTTATTAGTACACATCCGAGTTTGTTGAGGTGGATGTGAGTTGGAAAGTAACTCTCAGGATTTTTAAATGTTATGTTTGGAAGAGCTATGTTATAGAGTCTACATAATTTGAAAGATGTCGTCAAAAGTGTCAGAGTGTAGGTTGTCAGGCTACATCTCAATCTTAGAAAGTTGACATTAAAGATATGCTTTTCTTGGAGGAGGCGCCGCCTATTACCTGTACTCACATTTTGAAAATATGAGTACAGGTAATAGTAGGCTGGTAATTTAAATATAGTTTATTGCTGGGCGGGTAGTGGACTAAGGAAGTGAGAGGGGATAGTTATGGGGAGATGGTTGGATTGTGATGTCTAGCTTGTTCCACACACCAATGCAGGAACCTCAGTCTCGAGTGGCACCTGCTCGAAGAAGGGTTAGGAAGAGTGCATTTAGGTTCTCCTCGAGAAAGATTTTACGTCAGTCGAAGATGAGGTCAGGTAGACGGTACGAGGGTATTGATAAAGTAACATGTACTCCAGACTTTGATAGAGATATGCAGCCTTCATAGACGGGTCCACTAGAAAGTGTTAGAGGAAAATTTCAGAAACGTGGAAGAGGTAGAGGGAAGGGAAAGAGTGCCAATAGTACAGCAAGTGTGGAGTTAGTGGAAGATGGAGCACATGATGAAGGAAGAGAATCAAGAATAGCATCACAGGTAAGTGCTCCAGTTACATGTTTTTGTTTTTAAAGTGCTATGCTTGTTGTACTTTTAACATAATTCTGAAAGAGATAGGCATGATTTTATGAATATGTAGGAAATAGAGACAATTTGTGACTAGTATGGATGGAGATGGGATGGTAGAGGATGCGGAGTTAAAATTAGACTTCAGAAGGACTCATTGGTGGTCATGGTATTCTACATAAATAGCATTGTATTCCAAATTCATTTGAATAGGAAAATTTAACTTGATTGCAAAAGAAGCATGTTAGCCAAAATACCCTAGATTCTGAAGCTTTTGAATTCAGATTCTTTTGTGTTATCAACCATTACTGTCTCGACGACTCCCCGGGGGGATTGTAGGGCCCCGGGAAAAATGTACTAAATTTAGTAAAATTTGCCAAAATTTCTATAGGAAAAATTGCTTTATTTTTTAATTAGATGGGTTTTTAGGATATGATCCATAGTCATTACCTTTCCGTCATTCCATACTTTTCTGACGAGCAACTGCTGAACTGAGAAACATGCGGTACACCAACATTCATCCCACATTCTCCCTCCCGTCCAAATTTGTTTTTAAAAATCACGTGCCCCCCTCGCTGCGAGGGTATTGAGGTGCAGCTAGGGTTTCGACAGGCAGGCCGAATCGCAAGCAATCTTCACGAGGCGTTGTGAGGGTTTCGTGGCAAGAAGGTGCTGCGTGGGATTCTTGGGAAGGCCCTTCGGATCCGAAAGTCAGAATTCGAGGTTCCTATTTTGTAAAACAGATTCAGTTTAGGGATTCCGATTTTAGAGCTTACTGATCTTTTACCTACTTTCGGAAATCAGATTCTGCGAGGGTCTGTCACATGGCTCATTCACTTAATATTGTTGTAGAATTTGTTGCTGAAATTGATACCTTCGGATCCGAAACTCAATCACCTTGTTCGGCGACCTTACTGATGAGAGATATTTTCTGTCGTTTTTATAGGTGCGTGATTTTGAAGCACCAGGGATGGAGGATGGAGCGAGCCATGCCGACTTGCGAGGCGAGAGGTGCACATCTTCACCGACCTTGTCTCCTCGTCATGTAAGTGACCGAGCCTTAGCAGCAAACCTGTTATAAATTACATGAAACCCTTAACCATAGAAACTGGGTGTTGATGTTGAAGGTCCCAAGTTTTGCATCGTCGGTGATGGAGGAGGAAGCACTGAGTGCCGACTTTGCAGGCGTGCAGTGCACAACTTCACCAACCTCGGATCCTGCACAGGTGTGTGACATCTGTTTCTTGAAACCGAGTGGGATAACTGTTTCATGCACTTCAATGTGCGGTGAAGTTTGATGCTGCTTTGAAGATGTTTGAATCTGAAAGTAGATTGCAAGGTTCCAAACTTTTAAGAAATATTAAGAGTCATTGTTTCACATGGTTCATTATTGAGTGAGAGTTAAAAAATTCTTCGATGAAAATGTGACTTTCGGATCCGAAACTAGATGTACAAGTACCTCATTTTGAAAAAAAGTATTTTGAATCACTGTTTCTGTTAGTTCATTAATTTGGGTTAGTTGTAAACTTCTCTGCTGCAAATGTGACTTTCGGATCCGAAAGTAGTTCACTAGGTTCCTCATTTTCGAAAATTTCATTTGAGTCACTGTTTGTGTTGGTTCAATAATTAATGATGTTTGTAAAAATATCTAATTTTATTATGACTTTCGGATCCGAAACTGCATTCACCGGTTCTTCATTTTGAAAAGAATTTGTTTGTGACTATTACAGTTGGTTCCGTATTTATGAATGGTTAGAAATTTCTTTGATGCAAAAGAGACTTTCGGATCCGAAACTCGATTATTGTCTTCCTGATTTTAACAAAAACTTTCAGCATCGTTGTTTTCCATAAGAATGACATGAGATAAGCATTGTGGGCAATGTGGGGTGATTGAAGATTGCAATTGCTTCTGAGAATTAGTTGGTCAATGATATAATGACTGTCATGTTCATCAAATGTTGCAGTTTTGCCACTTGTTGAGTAGGTGTCATCTTCGTTTTTGTAAAATTATTCACACAACACCTGACTTTTGGATCCGAAAGTCTTGTTGATGATTTGAGGGTGTTTGAAATAAATTCTTAATAATTGCCTACTTGTCGGGATTTGTGCAAGAAAATGTGACCGATTAAAGAACGAATGGAATCAAAATTATCAATGTTGAGTTTTTTATTTTAAATCCTCTATCAATAGTGTCTATTTCATATATAATACTCTCATATCTCCGTTGGCAAATGTTGTCATTGGTCATGTGGGTGTATGGGCAGAGTGTTCCGGTCCTCTTTGTCATTGATCTTGATTTGTATTCCAAACACTTGATACGTAGAATTCAACATCATTGATGTGACATCTATGTTGTAATCAAACTGTTTGCTCTATTTTGTTGTGTAAAATGTGTTGATGAGGATGTTGATCATCATTGTTCTGTTGTAGATGGCCGCATGCGACGACCAGGCCGTCAGTGATCTTGTGGATGAGACCGGCTTGGCATCAGCTTTGCAGTCATAGCGGAGGTCAATTCGTGGTATCTCTTACAACGTTTTGCAGAGCTCAATTAGTTGCGCGGCCGGTGAGCTCCACATTCCGCTTTGTCGGATGATTCCCATGACTATGGTCCGGTCACCACTACGAAGCGATGTGGAGAAGCTTAAGGGGGAGTTTGTCACGGGGTATAGACCAGGGTCCGCGTGTTTCTACGTATCGTTGAAGAGTTTCTCGTTGGTGGAGAAGAATGTCCTTCCCGAAGATCGTGAGTCATGGTCCGCGCTATGGCGGCAAGAAGACCAGAAGTTTGAGGCGCTCTTGAGTACTCGGCCGGAGTTTGCAGCATTCTCTAACAAGTTCTTCTTCGTTTGGAATGGCAATCACCGTCACATGGCATGGTGTGAGGTGATTTCTCAATTGCACACCACAGACCCAAACTTCCATGTTCCCGTGAGGGCACTTGTTATTGAGCCGTGCTTGGAGAACCGGCACATCTTGCTCAACGCAATGTCAGACTGGAACAGGTATGTATAAATTTTGAAATCATCTCAATAAAGTATTTCAGCAATGTGAATTGTTGAACTCCTGTCATATTTAACATTCTTTGATATGTATTGAATGCTTTCATCTTGGCAGGCAAAAGGAGACTGACCACGTTTCGCAGCACCTAACACACGAGTTGAAGCGAGTCCAGCATTTGGGCCTCTTGGACTTCGAGCAGTTGAAGGGCCTCATTAGTGACGACGATTATGAAGCCAGCATCCTGGAGTGGTCAAAGAAGGGAGGAACGAAGTGGTATCACATGACTCTTGATGCGTTTGTGAAGCTCATGTATGAGGTATGTTGTAAAGGACTCCTTGTTTTGTAATAAAAATTATTGGTATTTCTTTTCTTTAAATCGAGGATTTCTAATTGGCCATGATTTTCATTTTCATTCCAGCGTGACCTTATTGCGGTCCAAGAAGAGCAGATTCAGAAGTTTAAGGACAACTTGGTCAGTGGTGTTGGTGAAGACCGCCATGGTAGTACAACTGAATTGGTGAGCCTTTGCGCGGACGCCGTGCAAAGGAAGAAGACCTCGTGTCAGACGCAGCTAAACCGTTATCTTGCTATCGCCAATCCGGCCAACGGAGAGGATTTCTTTAGAGAGGTACAATTTTGGCCCTCAATGTTCGCATTCTCTGTGGTGAGTTTATATTTAATGAGTGTGAAGTCTTACTGCAAACCTTTTTGCTTCAGGTGAACCGTCACTTTGATGTGTATCAGAGGAAGCCTGAAATGACACTGGAGAAGCTCCAGCTAATTGCCACTGCCAAAGTAGCCGCGACTTTCAAGGGGCGCTGGTGCAGGTGGTGGAACTTGAGCAAGGGTAGTAGACAGGAGTACAACTTTCCTACGTCGCCGGCATCGGACCTTGTTCTGCGTGGTTGGATTGACAAGGCTGCGTTCTTTGCTGGTGTATATTCCTTTAATTAATCTTGTCTAGTCCTCTTTAAAATACTATGTCGTGTACTCATGTTTTGACTACTTGAAATATTGGTTGCAGCTAGAGGAGGAAAGCGAGAAGCTCTTTGGTGAGATAATCCTTGAGGACAACATCATCCTCAAAACAAACGGGCTTCCAAATCCTATTCCAAGCATTGGAAAGTGGATTGAGGCAAAGAGCATGTCATTATGGACAAAGGTATTCTCCAGCCATATCGGAAAGGGTGGCTCTTACTCAAAGAGCTTGGAGTTTATGGCGCAGGACCATTGCGACAAGATTGTGAAGCGTGTAGTAATGCGTTATTTCTGGAGGGTACTAGTTGCAAATGGAGCCTTGGCTGCTGGAGATTTGCCCATCCGCTTCACAAAGTGGTTGGACACCTCTACATCGGAGTGTGTCTTTACAGATGCTCAGAAGCGCCGGTTCTCGCATCACCATCTTGTACAGTGCCCATGGTACTTGGAGATGAGAGAGTCCGATTCCACCCCGGGAGACGAGGTTGAGTTCCGTGTTGCTTGCCAATCGATCACATTATCTTCTCGTGAGGGCAACGTGGCTCTACTGTCTATTGTTCCTGAAGCTATAGCAGAAGATCCTGCGCTCTCAGAGAAGGCAAAGGCAACGCTTGTAGAGAAGGCAGCGAAGGCGCAGATCAAAGAGCAGGAGCGAGAGGAGAGGAGGCTACAGAGGGAGACCGCGAAGAAGGAGAAGAAAGAGACGAAGGAGAGGTACAAGGAATTTGCGGCATTGGTGGCAAAGGAAGGCCCACAAAAGTTGTTTACTCAACTGGGGGGTGCGGCAGCATTTATTGGCACTTCTGAAGTTGCTCCTTCGTAGGGAATTTCACCATCAGCTAGCAGCCGCCCCTCTCCTTATGTCGCAAAGCCCTCTCAAACGGTTTACACAATCCCAGTGATTGAGCAAGGGGATTCTTCGGTTGGAGTGACGGTGATGTGTCAGAGCGCCCTTTCTATCATGCCTCTCTTTAACAACATCACTGAGGAGGGTGACCACCCAGCAGTTTGGACAGAATTGCTCCAGTTTGTGAAGGCTCACTCTGGCTCAAAGATCCGTTGCTTGCGTGGTGAGCCCTGTGACTTGGTAGACATGGTTATCATCGACGTGCCTGAGGGGTTGCCGGTCCCTGGAATTTATGCAGATTCCACAGTTCCAGTTTGGAACGAGCATCCAACCCGGCTAAATGATAGAGGGAGGAAGGAGTCCATCTTCATCCACAATTGTTTTGAGATGGTGGGAGAACTTCTCCGCGACGGTGCGCCTTTGATTGTATTCTATCCAGACTCAAAGTTCATCTCCAATGAACTTCTGGGTTGGGCAGATTGGGCAGGC
Organism: Bryoerythrophyllum caledonicum; assembly: GCA_963971425.1. NCBI lineage: Eukaryota > Viridiplantae > Streptophyta > Bryopsida > Pottiales > Pottiaceae > Bryoerythrophyllum > Bryoerythrophyllum caledonicum. The sequence goes on along the minus strand of OZ020526.1, from coordinate 17,765,368 downwards.
CTTGTGGAGGAAACAAAATGGTTCATTATCAACGGCCTCCCACTCTCTCGCGATGGCCAGCCTGGGCGTACTCAAAAGTGTTTCATGGCCAAGTGCTTCGTGAGGAAGTTTGACGGAGAGGCTCCATTCTCATTCTATGATAGGGTGGAACTCATCCGCGAGGGAATTCAGCTCTCCACCGACGGTCACTTGACCAACCTCATAACGGAGGACACTTTGACGTTGAAGAAGGGCACGATGGAGCCATGGCGTGGAGCGCGGGAGAAGTCCGTCAACCTCATGCAAGCGTTGATTGACATGTGCACTCGAGAGGATGACATTCTCCTGGACTTGACAGCGTCGACTGGTAAGTATTCTTAGTACTTCGTATGGAATTGCATTTCATAATGGTGTTCAACAGAAATACCAATTGACTTGATTTTTCATACAGGGGCATCCATCAAGGCTTGCAAAGCCCTAAAGCGCCACATCTTGGCTTTGGAGTCTGATCCGACTTTGGTTGAGGAGGTGCTCCGACCCTTGATTCCTTGCACCGTGGAGGTGGACTCAACTCCGTCGTCTTCAGAGCAAGAAGCCTCTCGCAAACGCCCCCTCGAAGTGGATGACGACGATCTAGAGGTGAAGACCGCTCCAAAGAGAACTTGTAAGTAAGTCCTCTTCCTCTTATGTTCATGTTGTTGAATGGTAGTTTACAACTTCTATATTTTTTCCCTAACTCTAAATATGATGTGCCTTTGGGTCTTTCTAGTCGGTCGGCGTCGTTGATGGCTACACAATCAACAATGCACGCGGCAGTGCTATCACTACACTCCGAGGAACTGAAGAGCCCTCTACGCTCATTTGATTTGACTCCATGGGATGCTACAGTTGCTGATGCAATGGTAGCACAACCATCTCCTCCAAGAATTGTTCGTGTAGCCCGTCGTATGTCCGCAGCAAGACATTTTGTAGACGATGAGGCAGCTGATAGTGGGTCTGATATTGGTGCCCCTTATTTGTACAAGTGTGACTCTGATGAGTTTTGAGCGGAGGATTCGTAATTCTTCTATTTCAACCGTTGATTTGTTTTTAATGGAGCTCTCAGTGTTTTCTCTTTGAATCTTTGTAATTGCACGCATTCTTTGATGTGAAAGTAAATGTTCTATTTTACAACATTACTTAACAACTGAATTTCATTCTGAAGACCTCTATAAACCAAGGGACAGACTGACATACGTAGAATTTATGGACTGTAGATAAACAATAAGAATTTCTTGTAATTTGGAGAAATGATCTCATCTCTAATATTATGGTATGCCTACAAGGATGAGTTTTCAATCATTCTATTGATTAGTTCTTTACGTATAATATGATTATCGTAAATGCCTACTATTATACGCATCGGTTGGTAGTGCACACCTTCTTTCAAAGTCCTTAATGTTTTTAAAGAATTAAATAGTCTTTTCTAAAAATGTTCCAATGATGTGTATTCCATAATATGGATTTCAAAAATATAAATCAAAACAAATTTGAAAACAAATTGAAAACAAGTAAAAAATGAATTATTATTAGGTGGATTTATTGAAATTTTTAAAAAGATTCAGGCTATAATTTCACTACTTCCCACGATTAATAGGCTATAAATTGTCCATATCTCCACGGTTATAGGTTCCTCTTTTGGCATTTTTCCACGGTTAACCACCCTGCTTCTCTAAAAATCTAGGCCGTCGTTCATCGCTCATCGCTCATCGCTCACATCCCACTGCTCATCGCTCATCGCTCATTGCTCACAAACTAGCAATCCTGTCTCCGCCCCTGCCCGGGTGGGGCGGGGACGTCTTCGCAAAAAAACCCTAAACCACATAAATAGGGTACTTTTGTCCTTATTCTCTGCCAAGTCCACTCCTTAGGCCTCACATGTCAGTTCGCTTTGCGGCCTGAAAGTGAGTTTGGTGGGTGGTCGGGCTTGGCCCATTTATTGCACCCAGACTCTTTGCAGTTTTTTTTAAAACCATCAACTTGGAATTTCGACCACGGTAGGGAGTTGACTCTCACATATGGCGGGAGAAGGAAGTAGGTCGATGGAGAAGCGCCCCCAATTTATGGATTTGGATGATGTTGGTGAGACGGTGCTTCCGTCTACCAACATGGAGTTGACTTCGGGATCATTGAATCCGTCGTCATCGAGCGGGAAGAGGCGGAAGAAGACACTAAATCCGGACATGCCCCCGCATGAATACATGGTTGAATGTAGAGGGATTGCCGTCGAGTTTTACAACCGCCGAACGAGAGGGGCGTTGATGAGGAGCTATTTGGCGCACAACGAAGAGGGATACCACAAGTTGACGGTTGACATGCGACACGAATTAATGTCAAACCTTGATAAATCTGCGAAATTTAATAATTTCTCAGATTATTGGTTGCATTCGGAGTGGTTGGACACACAAGTGACCGCACTGACCACCAATATTGTTGCAAACTGGTGTTACGTCACGGGGAAGAATGAGAATGAAAGCAACTGGAACCTGGAGGAGCACGCACTAGTGGCGAAGATGAGGATGATACAGGGCTTTGTTCAACAGTACTCTTCTTCCCGTAAGAAGAAACTAGCTCCTTGGAAAGCGACTATTGAGGAGCAAATTTTGGCTCACTGCGTTGGTGGAACTTTCAAGTGGCTTGATTGTTGTGCTAAGGTGATTCCAATGCCAGGACAGAAAGTGGTGGGTGGCTATGGGGCTGTACGGAAGGTGATGATAACCAAATTGGAAAACATTCCAAGTTGGATTTACTTTGCCGGAAAGACTCTGACCATCACCAACGAGAGGGAGAAGCGCCAAGACATCATCAACAAGGCTGGAGGGTGTCCGATAGTGCATCCAAGGATCATTAGACTTGCGTACATCCACCCGAAAACTATGGAAGGGTATACGCTCTGGTGGAATGGGGGATCTCTGGCTTCTTTTTGGTCCAAGTTTGACTTGAAAGTGGACGAAGTATTGCCGTTTGAACGGATTGAGATGCATCCGAATATCGGGTTGTCAATCCAAGAGCTTCGGTGGGTAAAAACTTATCGCCAAAATCGAGTGAACCTCGCGCTATTCTTGCTTGTCATTGTGGGGAAATGCCACGACGCAAATTATATTCACAATGACATCTCTCCATCGAATGTTTTGCTCCACTTTGATGAGTGGAAACCCGATACAGTGTACATCGGAATTTGCGATTGGGGGCTATCTAGTCGGGTTGTGGAGAATGAGCCATCAAGGTATGGTTATCAATTCAAGGAGGAGCTTCAGCAAGAGAGAGAGCGGCGACGGTTTGTGGCACCAGAATTGTTCTATGTTTTTGGGCCGCGGGACTCCACCAACTCGCTTGAAGTTATGCAACGGTCACACCTCTATTCCAAGGCAGCAGTTCCATTTGCGGTGGGTTGGATTTGTAAAAAAATTTGGAAAGAAGATTGGGACACTTCGTATTTCACCACCAAAAACACGGAGCAATATATAAATCTGAAGCTAAAATTTACAGCGTTGCAAAAACAAGTGCTCGAAGAACGGTCTTCTGTGCCAGATGTTTTAGACACATTAATGAAACCCCCCCACAATTGGACTATGCCTCTATGTTGTTATCGACAATAGTTTTTTGTTAATTAGCTGCATTAGTTTCGCATGTAGTGGTTAAGTAGGCAATACGACATCTTTGTAGAAGAATATGTGTACTTGGCAATTGCCATACGTCTCATTTAATCAATATTGGATACGTCCAAATCTTAAATTTTCAGTCCGAGATTTGCATTTCTTCAAGCACAAATGATTATTGATACACTATTGATACACTATTTATACACTAAATGTGCACAAGTGAAAGAAATAATTTTATTATTTTTACCCAAATTGATACATAGTGTAGTAAATGGCATTTAGTGTCCGGTTATGTCACTACACTAAGTGCCTCATTTGCAATTGGTGTATGGGTTCACATTTAGTGTATACTACACTAAACATAAATTTTAGTTTACCAACATACTGTAACTTTAAACACTATTAACTAACTCATGAAGGGGCGGAGACCTCCCCGCCCCTTTACGGACACGGGCGGGGACGTCTCCGCCCTTGCCCAGGTTGGGCGGGGACGTCTCCGCCCCACCTCCTTCTTGGCATTAGTCCCCGCTCCTACTCAAACATGACCATGTCCTATGTGGCAGCGATGTGGTGCCAACATGGCTGCCACGTCGCATGTTTTTTACATAGCGGGTAAGTCAACCCTCAGTTGACTGTATCGGACGGGCGGGAGCTCTACCGGACGGGCGTACCGGACGTCCGTCCAGAATGACAACCCTGGCGTCAACACTTACAGCGGTGGTGTCTTCAGCAGGGAGCAAGAGTTCGATGTCCGATGTGATCGTCTTTGGCAGCTACAGTTCAGCCTCCCGCTTCAACGGCGACATCTAAACCGTGAAGTCTATGATCATCGAGCACAGACCCCTGTTGTGCAGCTGAATACACAAGGGGGTACTCTTCTCCCAATCGGGCTAGCAAACAGCTCCAACGAGTGAGTTCCTAATAACATGTATTCAATACTTGGCGCTCTACAGACATCACATATACAATCGATGTAACAACTAACATGTGGTATAAAAAAAATCAAAACCAGTAGCTTGAACGTCAAAGACTTATAGCGGTGGTGTACTCAGGAGGGAGCAAGAGTTTGCTTCCCGATGTGATCTCAGGCGGCAGCTACCGATAAACCTCCCGGTTCCTCCGCGACCTCATCACCGCGAAGTCTGGACGTCATCAAGCACAAACCCCTGTTGTGCGGCTGAATGCACAAGGGGGTACTCTTCTCCCAATTGCGCGCACAAACAGCCACCGGCCACGAAATAACGCATGGGTGTGTGGCGAGGCGACCAATCCAACGCGCCACGATCCACGTTCACCCTAAACCCTGAAATTTGCACGTCTCTTCTTCTACCACTCTACTCACGTACTTTCACCCTATATGTTCACAGCGACATCGATTCCTGCGCCTTGATCGAGCACTTTGCACATATACTCTTCCGTAGAAAGTTTAGTGTTGCCAATCACAACAGAGACACTCTCCGTCGTCCATCGCTTGCCTCCGGCGCCCATCTCTTTCAATCCCTTGAGCTCCACCGCTAGTTTGTCACGATCTCGCACAACCTTCTTTGCCGCTTCGTTCATCCGCTTTGCTTCTGCGAGGATTCTCCCTCTCGCATCTTGAACCACCTTCCTGAACTACTGTTCCATTTGATCTCAGCATCTGCCATCATTCTGCACAAATTTCCAATGTCAATATAAACACAAAGAGAAGAGGAAGAGGAAGGGAGAAAGCGTAGAAAATAGAGGAGAACCTGGAGAAATGTGTCTACCTTGCAGACTCAGAAGGCTTCAACTGAGGCAGAGGAGGTTTCTTGGTAGGAGGATCAGCCATCAACCTGCAAATTGATCCAAATTGTCAAGATCGGATCGACCAAAAACACATGATTCTCAAAAGAAATAGAAGAGAGACGTATCTACCTCGACTGGGGTTTTGCAAGATCGGTCTCCTTGTGCATGAATCCGTGGTAGCGAAGCTGTTCAAGCGCGAGCTCTAGGTCGTCTTCCTCACTGATGCACCCGAGCCTTGGTCGCCACGGACAATTCCCCCACACCGGCCTGGCCGCTTCCACTCTCCCCGCGCTGTACGGATTCAAACGGGTGTTGCAGTTCGTAGAGAGAGTATCCCTCTGGAAGGCACCTAATCGTCACTAAATGCTTCCAAAGTAACCGCTCTGATTCGTTCCCACGGAGACCTAATGTTCTTTTCCAAATACTCTCAAATTACTAAACTATCACAACAATCGTTTAAAGGTTAGCTATATTCTTTACTTATGTATGGGAGATCCGGATCCTTCCGGAGTCCGGATGTTGTACAATGGTTTCCGGAAAGTAATTTCCGGAAGTCCGGAGGGTAGTTTGATTTGTCTCTATTCCTCCTCAGAGAGTCTCCTGGAATTTTTAAGCGAATGGCTGGAATCCACTGATCATGTTTTGTGTAAGTGGCTGGATTTTCCACTACCATGTGACTTAAAGTGGCTAGGCACCCACTGTCCAGAACTTATAGTGACCGAACACCACTCTCCTACTTTGCTAACTTGATGAGATGATTGTTGTTGCTAGAGTTAGACTCTCACGACATCCGAATGGCCTTCTGGACGCGGTCACACAGAGGTAAGTCCAGAATACAACGACATTCCGGTGAGTGCAATTGTGATCCTCCGGAGATGATGTCACTACCTCGCCAGAGTGTTCCGTCTAGACCTAAGCATCAGGCTTTTTTTTCCTATCTTGGGGAAAACTCCGGCTTTGACCGGAATCCAGGGTAACACGGATTTCTCCGTTTCCTAGAGACTACCAAGAACACCTCTGCAGTTCGTCCCCTCCCCTCCTGGCTACTTCCGGACCCTGGAGTCTATCAGGCACACCTCTGCAATAGCCCTCCGGCTTTCCTAGGCAATCCCCCGACACAAATCTTGACCAATCTCTCTCTCAACAAACCAGCTATCACCCTACTCCGGAAAGATATTGACACAACTGCTCACAAAAGGATGGATCCGCTACTCACTAAGTGTATACTTCACACAAGATAGTACTAGGGAGCAAGTCTAGTACAAATGATTGATGTATATTTCTAAGTGAGAAAGACAAGATGAAAGGTTTTTCTCCAAAACCTTACTACTAAGTACTAACGAAGTCCCTTCTAAACTTAGCTTTCCACCTACCTACACCTACGCAAAATCCGCTAGATCTTATCTAAAAGATCCAAGAAATCTGGAAAAGTTCTAGATCGGATCTCAGATCCTAAAATCACGGAAAAGTTTCCGGCTCCGGAATCCCCATTCAAACTACAAAACAAGCAGTCGATTCTGTTAGCAGCCGGGTGCACTTGAGGCTCCATCATTAATCGCTGCTGATCCGGAATCTAAACCCAAAAAATAATAAACCTAACTAACCTAAGTCGGAGCACCTGGTCCCCGGTGTCTCCCACTCCTCCGGGAGGGGGAGATCTCCACCAGAGCTCGTTGCTTGCCCTTCGCCTTCTTCGATGTTGCCGGCGAAAGGGTGGTCTTCTAGGTCGATGGTCCAGTCGCTGGAGAATCCTAAGCCACCGGAGTCTTGGAGTCCGGCTGTGGAGGGGGCTGCTCCGGTGAACCTTCCGGAATCAAAGGTGCTGGTGGTTCTGTCTTGGAAGCTGATCTGGTCTCCCGGACCAAGTCTCTGTAGCTTCTGGAAGGACTCCTCAGTCCGGGCGCCAATCTCCGGGACACGGACTTTGGTGGTGCCGGGAGGTCGCCTTCTGTCGGAGGATCTGACAGGCGCATGTTTGGTGGCGATAAAATATCCGGCAGCTTCTTCAGTATCTCACTCGTACTTGGGTTGAGAGGTATGATACCCTCCGTCGGTGTCCAAGGTGACGGAGTGTCGAGAGACTCCGGATTCGCCGAGGTATCCGGAGCTTGAGTTGTCTTGGTCGGTGGTTCCGGAGAGGGCGTAGTTCATGCTCGTGTCCTCTTGCCTTCCGATACTCGTGCTGTTGGGTCTTCTAGAAGCACTTGGGTGATGTTGTCAACCAGCAACTGCATCTGCTCCCAGGTCTGCCCCATCTTCTCCGCTTGATCCAGGAGAAACCAGATGATGTTGGTCCGGGTCACCTTCTTCTCCTTCTCCACCAGTTCGGTGAAGAGTTGGCTTCGGTTGACCACGTCAATCGGCACCTCCAAACCCTTCGAGACCTCCGTCAAAACAACTCTGGAGGCATTCACCTTTGCCTCCGCCAGTTTCCGGGCCGTCACTGCCAGAGCTGCTTCCTGAAGGTAGTGCTTTACCTTCTTCTCCATCTCCGTGCTAGCCTTGTTCATGGAGGAGATTTGGGTATGCAGCGCCTTCGTGTCCGTCTCCCTGCTCCAGAGTTCCTCCACCTTGTTGATGGCGTCCTCTAGCCGGTCAACGTCTAGACTCCGAAAGATTTGTTCCACGCTGGTAGTGATGATGTAGTTGGTTTCTCTAAGGAGGCCAACTCTCCATCCAATCTCGCGCGTGAGCTCGTCTATCTGCTTGAGTTGACCCTTGGACTCGTCCCGGTCAACCTTCCTCTTCTTCCGACTGGTTTCCGCTGAGTGTCCGGACTTGTCTTCTCCGGACGATGCGGAAGAGCTGCGAATGTCCGGACTCTCCGGCACTGGCTCCTTCCCCTGGGGTCTCTTCTAAGCCCTTCGGCCTTCCGGAGTACCGGCGTTGGTTGCTTCCGGCACGGGCTCCTTCCCTCCAGATTCTTCCTCCGACTCTTCCCCTCTATACTTCTCGAAGTTGAGCACTTCATCGTATTGTCTCACCTCCGCTGGAATTAGCAGTTGGTGGTGACAGTAGAGGTGCACCACATATGAGGCTAGGGGTGTTGCCGATTTCTTCACCTTCTAGAGGTTAGCTACGAGACAGTTGATCATCTCGGTCATAAGTGTCCCCCAGTCTACGACGATCTTTCCTCGGAGTGCTCCGAGGAAAGTGCAGGCCCACTTCGCCACCACCCGTCTTGGCTTTTCCGGATGGAAGATAGGGTTTAAAAACCCTAGCACGAGCTGGGCATCCTTGTGCCGAAGGTCCTGCAGGTTGTAGCCATTCTTCGGGTCTGCTGGTCCCCGAATTCCTCCGCCAGGAACTCGTCCTGCCTTTCCACCACCTTGGTGCGGCCGGCTCGGAAAAGGTACGCCTGTGACCATTCTGGAACTCTCCCAAGTTCCGGATGGGCTCTCATCAGCCCCTTGTATTTCTCGTCCGGCGTGCCTTTAAGCTCTCGGACGTAGACCTCCTCCCAGATGCCCTACACAACTTTGAACAAACCCTCGCACCCCATCGTCTTCAGACTCTCCTTCAGCAGGTTGTACTCTTTGGGGGCCTGCTGGAATTTCCGGAATAATGCGGGTCAGGGGAGGGAGCGCAACTGCCGGCTCTTTGTCTCTCCGGCCGCGCCCATCTCTATCCGTCCTCTTCTTCTTCGCCATCAGGACCAACTTCATGAGTCCTGCCTATTACCTCGCAGTCTCTCAATGTTGTCCATGTACGCACCGACCCCACCAAAGCTCTCCCTAACGGACGCACGTCCGTTCTAATCGTCTAAGCTCCAAATCCTAACGGCAAGCGGTTATAGAACCATAAAAGTGAGGAAAGGAGAGAGAGAGAAAAAAAAGCGCTGGAGCGGAACATCAACACGCAAAGGAGAAGTGAAAAGAAAAACTTTCCCTCCGAACTCCAGCCTTTTGTAGTCTGGCCGTTGGTACAGCTCAAGATGACAACTGATCGTGACAACTACGGACCACAGTTCCGGATGACAGCCTGTCCCGGAATTTTCTTAAGTACTCCGGCTCAGCATTTTGCAGATTTAGGCTTAATTAGGGTTTGCAGCCAGGTCCATCCGTCCATATTTTACATTAAGACTATAGGCTGTATTCTAGCACAAACCATCGTAACTACTTAACTAATTTTTTTATTTTGGCCGGAATTTAAGGTTAACTTCCGGCACCATGTGGGAACGGAGTCCCACATCAAGAAAGAGCTCAAACGGAAGCCCTGCAAGAGCGTGCGGTGCCGGGGCGCGATCAAAACCAGGGCGCGCAAAATGCCGCCGCAGAGAGCGAGACGTCGCAAACCCTAACTCCGACTTTTCATGGGCGCGTTCATCCATTCGACGTGTTTTTCATCCAGCGCGTTCATCTAAGAGGATCGTCCTTCATCCTGTATTCTTTTACAGATATAGATAGATGAATGATGTGGTAGATAGATAGTGTTGTAAACTATGTATATACACTTTTTATAATCATTCTAAGTGAAAATTAAATGTGTCTTGCAAAGCAAAAGTTCCTCGTCCTTCAGCTTCAGGTTCTCGGCACGGGTGATCTCGAGCTCCCACTTTGATATAGATACCATGGTAATTGATGACAGTTTCTCCCCGGCTGGCAACTTTCATATAAAACATCATGTACATAAAAGGAAACGATGAATCTGGTTCACCATACAACAATTTACATGTTAAAGACAATAGAATGTTTCCTCCATCTAATCAAAACCCTCATTTCTCTTCCCAAATAGACCACAAAAAAATTACCTGCATAGTTTCCCATCATTTTTGACCACCAAGCTGAAACCCTAAACCTAAAACCCGAAACCCTAATGAACATCATGTGTTACTTGGACCTGCGCGACTTGCTTTCGGTGAAACGACTTCCCCGATGTTTTCCAGATAGTCCAACACTTCCTTGACATTCGTCTTCAACACTTTCTTCTTCGCGGCATCTACCTCCCCGGTAACATTGCCGATGCGATGTAGGTTCACAGCGACATCGATTCCTGCGCCTTGATCGAGCACTTCGCACATATACTCTTCCGTAGAAAGTTTAGTGTTGCCAATCACAACAGAGACACTCTCCGTCATCCATCGCTTGCCTCCGGCGCCCATCTCTTTCAATCCCTTGAGCTCCGCCGCCAGTTTGTCACGGTCTCGCACAGCCTTCTTTGCCGCTTCGTTCATCCGCTTTGCTTCTGCGAGGATTCTCCCTCTCGCATCTTGAACCACCTTCCTGAACTACTATTCCATTTGATCTCAGCATCTGCCATCATTCTGCACAAATTTCCAATGTCAATATAAACACAAAGAGAAGAGGAAGAGGAAAGGAGAAAGCGTAGAAAATAGAGGAGAACCTAGAGAAATGTGTCTACCTTGCAGACTTAGAAGGCTTCAACTGAGGCGGAGGAGGTTTCTTGGCAGGAGGATCAGCCATCAGCCTACAAATTGATCCAAATTGTTAAGATCGGTTCGACCAAAAACACATGATTCTCAAAAGAAATAGAAGAGAGACGTATCTACCTTGACTGGGATTTTGTAGGATCGGTCTCCTTGTGCATGAATCCATGGTAGCGAAGCTGTTCAAGCGTGAGCTCCAGGTCGTCTTCCTCGCTGATGCACCCGAGCCTTGGTCCCCACGGACAATTCTCCCACACCGGCATGGCCGCTTCCACTCTCCCCGCGTTGTACGGATTCAAACGGGAAAGAGCTCAAACGGAAGCCCTGCAAGAGCGTGCGGTGCCGGGGCGTGCAAAATGCTGCCGCAGAGAGCAAGACGTCGCAAACCCTAACTACGACTTTTCATCGGCACGTTCATCCATTCGACATATTTTTCATCCCGCGTGTTCATCCAAAAGGATCGTCCTTCATCCTCTATTCTTTTATAGATATAGACTAGTGGGATACCCGTGTCCTTTGGGCACAACGTTTTTTTGTGTTGAGTCCCCACCTCCCCGTCCCCTAGCCCTTTCCCTCCAATCCATCGTCCCCACGTGCCCCGTCCCCTCCCGTCCGTTGTTCCCCATCACCGTCCCGGTCCCCATTCCCATCCCCGTCCCAGTCCCCATTCCCATCCCCGTCCCGGTCTCCATTCCCATCTCCGCCCCGTCCCTTTTTTTTGTGGTTTTTCTTGTCATGTTGACCTGACAATATTTGTTTTTTCCAACTTGACCCAAGTTAGGAATTACTGATCTCCAAAGTTTGAGATTAGGGTTTCAAGGGGTTGATGCTCTAGTTGGAGGTTTGGGATTGAGTTTTTGGGGATTTCGGGTTACCATATTATTGATGGATGAGATGTGATTGCATTTTCAAAGTAGCAGACAACTCGTTGGCCTTGATATTCGAGAGGACACCTTTTTGATTGTGAGTTCGTAGTAGATCTGGAATTATTTTGTTGTGTCCATTTCTCAATTTGTGTGGTTTAGGTTTCGACATTGTATGATGATTTTGTGCCCTTTGTCACCAAAGATGATGGATACGAATGACTTTCCTACCGTTGATAATCGACCTCCCTGTCGATAATCCACGACGGCAGATCATCAAAAAAGATAATCAGATCACGATTCCTCTACAGAAAGAGAGCCAGGCATTCACCAAACTGAAGCAATTGAGATGTAAACCTCAGCAATCATCACCATCACATGCGTGCAGTCCCTGTTGCAATGTCATTTGAAGAAAGAATGGTGGATTAGGAATCCTTATTTCGCCACCACCAGGACGCCCGTGAGCCCTCCCGCAAGCTCATAATGCACAGCTCGGGAAAATCCAACCTCCCCCGCCACCTTCTCTTGTTGCCACCCCGTCGGAAACCGCGCAATCGATGTCTTCAAATACGCATACTCTTCATGCATCCCGAACTATGACGCCACCGGCACGACCAGATTATCCAGCATCCACCCTTGAAACCCTAGCACCTCCTCACTCTCACTCCTGTTGAAATCCAGAATCGCCGCCTTCTTCCCCGGCTTCAGCACTCTCCGAATCTGCTCTAGCGCAATTGCCACACTCCCTACGTTTTGCAGCGCCATGCTCGCCACCTTCCGGAGCCCGTACGCCATCGTCACGGCGTCGAAGCTGTCCTCCACAAACGACAACACGAGCGCGTCCCCGAGGCGCCAATCGACCTTGGACGCGAAATCCTGCCGGGCGGCGACATCCAGCTGCTCCTGCACCACTCTCTCCGTGAGGAATACTATGTAATCACTAATGAGCCACCATCATGAGCACTCGCATCGAAAAACACCTCAAAACTTCACCGACCTACAGACCTTGGCAACAGCTCCAGGGCCTTTGCCAGCTCCTCTCGGAGAGCCTTCTGCCTTTCTACTTGATGTACTGCGACATCCACTTGATGCCCTCGCCATACCTCATCTTCCGAACGATACTGCACATGAACACCTCGATCGGTCGCATGTTTGTGTCCCCGAGATTCACCTTGCCATTGGCCGTCGTGTAATTGCTCAGGCCCAGTGAATAGCGCAACTTATCCTCAGAGGCTGCATATGGGATGTCGATCTTGTTCCCCAAAATCAAGAAAGAAACCTGTCTCAGCGAGTCATCCGATAGCAGCGCGTCCAGCTCCTTCTTGGACTCTGAAATCCTTTCCTTGTAAGCTGCATCCACCAAGTACACGATACCATCCACTTGCACAGTAGTTCAAACATAAATCATCAGACAAAACAACCAATTCAAACCCCAGAGTAACTCTATTCTTGCCACCATCACCTCGATTAGAAAAAAGACACAGCAAACACATGATCAGACCCCGCCGCTCCTTCTTCTCCCTCCTCTCCAATAAAGAATCTATTCGCACAGCCGTGCCTAAGATGAGAGCGAACCCTGGACGAAGAACCAGCAACCCGAGCTCCCGCTAAAGAGCATGCCCTAGAAAATGACGAATCCTGTACTATTTAGGCCGGGAAAGAGCTCAAACGGAAGCCCTAGTGGATAAGCCCTAGTGTCTAGTGGGGTACCCGTGACCTCCGGACACAACATTTTTTTGTGTTGAGTCCCCTCCCCCCCGTCCCCCGTCCTCCGTCCTCCGTCCCCAATCCCGCCCCGTCCTTTTTTTGGTGGTTTTTCTTGCCATGCAGACTTGGCAATATTTGTTTTTTCCAACCTGACCCAGGATATGAATTATTGATCTCCAAGGTTTGAGATTAGGGTTTCAGGGGGTCGATGCTCTAGTTGGAGATTTGGGGTTGAGTTTTTGGGGATTTCGGGTTATCATATTGTTGATGGGTGAGATGTGATTGCATTTACAAAGCTGCAAAAGGTGTTGGAGCTTACGCAACTCGCTGGCCTTGATATTCGAGAGGACACCTTTCTGATTGTCAGTTCGTAGTAGATCTGGAATTCTTTTGTTGTGTTTGTTTCTCAGTTTGTGTGGTTTAGGTTTGGACATTGTTCCGCGCTGTACAGATTCGAACGGGAAAGAGCTCAAACGGAAGCCCTGCAAGAACGTGCGGTGCCGGGGCACGATCAAAATCAGGACGTGCAAAATGCTGCCGCAGAGAGCGAGACGTCGCAAACCCTAACTGCGACTTTTCATCGGCACGTTCATCCATTCGACATATTTTTCATCCGGCATGTTCATCCAAAAGGATCGTCCTTCATCCTCTATTCTTTTATAGATATTGATGATGTACTGATTTCTTCTTTGACCTTCTTGATGTTACAATGCTCATCAATGGAAGCTTTCTATCCACTACTTTGATTTCATTTACTTGCATTTTGATGACTTTGAATCATAAAATACTCAACGCTCAATTTTGCTCCTTCTTTGACTTTCATACCAAAAATAGTTTTAATTTCATTCTTGGTGTAACTATGTTCAATAAGAAGAATAACATCAATATATACCAAGAATGCAATTAAAACTATTTTTGGTATGAAAATCAAAGAAAGGGCAAAATGGAGCATCGAGTATTTTATGATACGAAGTCATCAAAATACAAGTAAGTGAAATCAAAGTGGTGGGTGGAAAGCTTCCATTGATGAGCACTGTAACATCAAGAAGGTCAAAGAAGAAAACCATGACATCATTCCAATATTAATAATCAAGTTTATAAAGAAGTTTATTGAATACTAAAAAAATTCAAATACAAAATGAAATACATGCAATAATGGCCAATATTGATTCACGTTTGTCACTTATGATGTCCACTAATATTCCATGCTATCAATTCCACAAAGGATTATCAAAAGCCATTCTCACAAGAAAACATCTATTTTTCCACAGTTTGAGATTTATCTCAAGCACACAAAGGTTGATTTCCATTGATGAAAGGCATACACATGTTCAAGATGATGGTTTACAATACCATAAAGACAACACTAAAGAAAATTGGCTTCATTCCAAATTGTGTATCTTTTGAAAGCTCTCATACCAATCTTGAACAAAAGTGAGTGAAGGCACTCTATTTTGGCATTTGACATCTTCCAAACCACAATTCAACTCCACCTCAAACTTTTCAGCATTGTGTAATACATCATGTACTACAACTTTGATTTGTACACATTTCGGTTTTGCCCACCTATACTCATGGTATGATTTTTTGAATGGAAGTGAGTAAAAATTGTACTCGGTTTTGTTTGTCATTATATGTCTAATAAAATTAGAATAACAAAATTAGAGACAAAGACATATGCTAAATCCATTGCATCTGATAAGGAAAATCAAAGGGCCTTCTTTGTATCTGAAAAATATCCCTAGAATTATCACTTGGATAATTGGCTGAATTCAAATTGTAGTAGAGAAATTAGCTATAATTGAGTACCCACTGCTCACATTGTAGACTTTGCTTCATTATACATAAGGATCGATTATCATATTCTTACCCGTTAATGTGTTGTTGCTCAAATAAAGCAGTTGCAGTTGATGTAGTTTACCCCAAGTGATTTGGGAATTACTCCACTCAATTGATTGCTATAAATTAATAGCACTTCCAATTTTTCACACCTTATAATTTGCGAAAGGCGACCATATACGGTAACTAGAGTCCATACTCGACACCTGCAGTAACTTACAGTGGAGCTTAGTACTCTCTATAGAGACTCTACTATTTTGACTTCTAGAACATACACCAATCAGCAAGCGTTGCTTGATATTGGTAACATTGTTGATCATAGAATTCTCAGAGGAAGCATTAAGGTGCTATCGCTGTTCCACTTATTGTTGAAGTTTTGATTGAAACAAAATAGTAAAACATACAGGATCCTGCCAATGGCTGCGAGGTATGAGGTCCTCTCAGATTTTAACCAGCTATGTGAACAGGTCCAGAAGGACGTAATATTTGTGATCACCTATTCACGCATAAATTGATACATACCTCCAAATGAAGAACTAGTGAGGCCCCCATGATGGAGTGAAGAGCTCCAACAGCGCTGTCAGCAATGAGATACTCCATGTCTCGTCATGTGATACAACAAAGCCATCGTCGCCTAGTGTGTAGCGTGTGGATCCTGCATCTCCAACAAGAAATGACCTTGTTCAACAATCAGATGACCTTCATCTACCTTCGAACCTAGGTATCATCAGGGAGAATTTTATTTATCTTTTGGTTACAACGAAGCTTGAGCGAAAGGACATACCTTCATACGGCATGATGTGTGGCTTCCATGGGAAATTCAAGTACCTGCATGAAAAATGAATGCATTCTTCAACAAATTCTACCTCTGTGCTTTAAGTGGAAATGATTCCAATATTCATGCCTTTGAATACTTCAGCTCAAATTACAATCCGACAAATTAATCATTCGACTAGTGAAATGATATGACCCGATTGTTTAGTACCCTAGAACGAACATGATACAATCAAGTGATTTGATTGAGAAGGCCATACCCACCAAGCCTCCAATTGACTTCGATAGTGCGAGGCCCCGTGACATCTATCGAAAGCAGTTCCTGTTCAGAGAGTTCAGGGTCAAACAACAGCTTTACAGCTGCCACATACTTGTTCACTCCCGTCACGACTGTAGTTGGATCCGTAAATCTGCAGTTATCCACATTGTTAGCTCAATTAGTTAGTATTTTCATGTGAGATCCAAAATTAGTATTAACAGGCGTGTCCAGCACACTGCATCATATTCCTTTGAATGAACAAGTAAGATAACTCCCACTTTAACACCAGAAGAAAAATGAGAGACATACTTGCAGTTGTCATTGTATATGCTGGGAGTCAAATTTCCCGTCACGTAATACTGGCCTTCTCTGATGTCATTCTCAATGATCCCCTGCAAAGACAAGAAGGTGAGGGAAAAATAATGCAAAGACGAGGCCAGAACTTTTCTGCTTAGGGGCAAGCGTTTAAACAATGAGAGCCAAACCAAGAAACTGTAAATACGATTCACAGATGGCGTACGTTACAGACTTCTAGACGCATGAAGTCTATTCATGTTGCAAGATTGACAAACTAGTTCGTACCTTTACTTGCTCAACAGTTAGATTAGTTTGTTTCTCTTCCGTAACGGCATTGGCATAGTAGATTTCATTCCGATCTCTGAAGATGCCAATGTCTCCAGACACACCGGCAAGAACTGCAAGAGCAGCTCTTCTGGAAAATTGTGGAGCAGGTGCCTCACCTTCTTCAGTCCCTACATTCCTCTGATAAGCTGCCCTGCTTCTTTGATGCAATAAAAATACCTCTCCAGAGAGCATAGGACCAAATCAAGCTGCAATTACAACAAATTCATTTGGTTCCGAAAATGAATGTTAAAGAAATGTACTAAGCAATCTCACCAGCAGGTTCTCCTCGCAACGCACATATCACCACGGGCGTCCGGGACTGCAAGTTACTATAACATGGTTTCCGCAGATTAATAGAACACCTAAAATTTCCTAGTGAAGTAGAAGGCGTCGGGCACAGCGACGACATCATGTTGCCCTGCCGCAACCGCTCGGCTCGCATAAAGTTGAGTCACGCTCTCATCTGATGACGGTTTGATGAACGTTCATTGCGACCTCCTTCTCAAATCAGGAAAATGTACTCCAAAAGCAAAACATCCACTCACCGAATTAAGCTAAGAACTATTCATCGGCTCGAATCCTAAGCAAGTCCTCCAAGAAATAACAGCGAGCGCATCACAGCCAGGCGCATAGAGACGCAACTTCTTCAAAATCTCGGAAATAAGGAAACGGTGCAAGCGCCAGCATCCAGAAGCAAAATTTAGCCAGAAACTTCCACAATTCAATCTCCTTAAGTGCAAACTACAAGATAACTTTGAAAAATCATATGATGACAATCTCTTGAGCCCTCAGTCTCACATTGCAACCTCGTTCTCAAAGTAATGAGAACGAGCTCTCCAAGAACATAAAAATTTCACTCGCCGATTGAACTCCCGAGATCGAGACTCTCCAATGCCTTGGCCTTGAATCCTACGCTACTGTTCCCAGAAAAAAAAACAGAAAGCGCATCATGGCCTAGCACAGACAGAAATAATTTCTTCAAGACATAGAACGAACAGAAACGGCAACATCGCCAGCATTCAGAACCAAAATTCTCACCAGAAGCACGCTCAATGTCTCTCCTTAAGCGCAAATTTCAAGGTTAGACTCAAAAATCAATCAATGTCAGTTTCTCGAACCCTGACACTGCGAGCTCCTTCTCAAATCAAGATACAAACTATTCAATGTTCTCGAATCGAATTCTAACAAAAATACAACAGCACGCGCATCACACAGACACAACACTCGGACAGAAAAGAAACGGCGACATAGCCCGCATTCTGAACCAAAATTTAAGCCACAAAGTTTCAAAGTAGCGTCTACTTCACAATTAGCTCAGAAATGAACTTCAGAAATCGATGCTGACCTCCAAAAATGTACCGCAACTCGAATCCAAATGCGCTCGATGTTGCACAAGCGCGACAAATGCATTGGAAAAACAAACCATAATCTGCTTCAATACAATACACAAGGTTCACTTAACAAATCCCTCTTCATAAGTCTCCCCTCTAAATCAAAGTTTTGACTCGTCACAAGGGACTCCAAAAATCCTTCTTGTGATACTGGATCGTAATTATGTACCATTACAAGAGAATACTATCAAATTAAGCATATTTAAAACTCTGATTGATTGTCGTGCAAGAAAGCAATATACACTACAATAGCAACCAAAGTGGGTTCAAATACGTATTGGACCAAATCAGGATCATTTGAGAAGCAACGGACCTCAAATGACGGGTATCCAAAATGGGCCACTCGTGAAGATTCATTGTCCAAAGATGCCATACCAGCCCAATACTAATTCAAATCCAATACCATGCAAGCTGAGTCATTTGGTACAGAATAAAGAATAAAGAGGGAGTCGTCAACACGTGGAACACATTTGACTCCTTCCATTCAAATACAAGTATTTAACTTCGAACTTTTAAATAACTGCAGCTTAACATTCCCTGCCCCTGCCCTCGACCAAGTGACCAACGCATCCCCAACAATACGCTACATACCTCGCACTGCCCACCTCATCACCAGTAATCACCACAAGAGCACACGCCATCATTGAAGTGGTGAAACCGATTAGCATCCCTAGCCACAATCTCCCGCCCTGTTACCTTCGAGATAAACTTGGTTGCTGTATGGCAATCTGAGCACACCCGGAGGTTCTTGTACACACGAATTGGTTTTCCATGAGGTGTTCGCATCAATCCATACGCAATTGCCAACTTCTCGCTATGAGAGCAAAGAGCCAGTTCTTTGTCCTCCTCATCAACATTCTGCAACACTAGCCGGGTATCAGGAATGTAACCCTCAGCCTTGATTCTTTCGGTCAATCTGTTCAGCTCAGCATATATCTCCTTCGTTTCTGGGTGAGATGTGTCTCCTACAACAAAGCGATGGATCTTGTTATCAACTTCAATCCAGCTACGCCCTGGCTCCTTGCGTACACCTCTCTCCTGCATCATAGTGCGCACCAACGACACCTGGTCCCACTTGCCAGCTGCAGCATAAATGTTGGACAGCAGCACATATGTCGCGGCACAATTCCGTTCCAATTTCAGACTCTCTTCAGCAGCAACTTCGGCCAATTCCACATTACCATAAGTTCTACAAGCACCAAGCAAGGCTCCCCAAGTTGCACCGTCTGGTTCAACTGGCATGTTACGAATGAATAACATTGCTTCCTCCAACTGTCCTGCTCGCCCAAGAAGATCCACCATGCAGTTACAAAGCAAAATATCAGGCTTGATGCCAAAATCTTGCGTCATAGCCAGAAAGAGCCGACGACCGTCCTCCACGAGGCCAGCATGACTACAGGCCGACAACACTGCCACCAATGAGCATGCACCCGGTTTGCAGCCGACTGCATTCATTTTCCTAAACAACTCCAGGGCTTCAAGTCCACATCCATGTTGTGCCAGTCCACCAATCATCACATTCCATGTGATCACATCGCGTTCCTCCATCCTGTCAAAAACTACTCGGGCATCATCGATACTGCCACTTTTTGAATACATGTGAACAAGCGCACCGCACACGCGCAAATCCGACTCCAATCCAGCTTCCCGGACATGGACATGAACCTCCTTCACCCACTCCAAAGCCCCTGCGCTTGCACGTGCATTCAGTATGCTTACGTAAGTAATTGCACTTGGTTTGAAGCCTTCCCGATTCATTTGGAGAAACAGTCGATATGCTTCCTCACCACAACCACTTTCTGCGTAAGCTCCAATCATCACATTCCATGTGATCACATCGCGTTCCTTCATCCTGTCAAAAACTACTCGGGCATCATCGATACTGCCACTCTTTGCATACATATGAACAAGTGCACTACCCACGCGCAAATCTGACTCCAACCCTGCTTCCAGGGAATGGACATGAACCTCCTTCACCCACTCCAAAGCCCCTGCGCTTGCACGTGAATTGAGTATGCTTACGTAAGTAATTGCATCTGGTTTGAAGCCTTCACGTTTCATTTGAAGAAACAGTCGATGTGCTTCCTCACCACAACCACTTTCTGCGTAAGCTCCAATCATCACATTCCATGTGATCACATCGCGTTCCTTCATCCTGTCAAAAACTACTCGGGCATCATCGATACTGCCACTCTTTGCATACATGTGAACAAGAACACTGCATATGCGCAAATCGGACTCCAATCGAGATTCCCGGACATGGACATGAACCTCCTTCACCCACTCCAAAGCCCCTGCGCTTGCACGTGCATTCAGTATGCTTATGTAAGTAATTGCACTTGGTTTGAAGCCTTCCCGATTCATTTGGAGAAACAGTCGATATGCTTCCTCACCACAACCACTTTCTGCGTAAGCTCCAATCATCACATTCCATGTGACCACATTGCGTTCCTCCATCCTGTCAAAATATAAACGGGCATCATCGATACTGCCACTCTTTGCATACATGTGAACAAGCGCACTGCACACGCGCAAATCCGACTCCAATCCAGCTTCCCGGACATGGACATGAACCTCCTTCACCCACTCCAAAGCCCCTGCGCTTGCACGTGCATTCAGTATGCTTATGTAAGTAATTGCATTTGGTTTGAAGCCTTCCCGTTTCATTTGGAGAAAGAGACGATATGCTTCCTCACCACAACCACTTTCTGCGTAAGCTCCAATCATCACATTCCATGTGATTACATCGCGTTCATCCATCCTGTCAAAAAGTAGTCGAGCATCATCGATACTGCCACTATCCACATATGCGCCAATCATCGCATTCCAGGAAAAGACATTACGATTGGTCAAATTATCAAAAGTTTGCCTTGCCTCCTTGATGCACCCACACTTTGCGTACGTCTGAAGGAGGGCAGTCCCGACACGCACATCAGAGTCAAGGCCCCCATGTCTGATGTATGCATGAACTTCTTTCAAAGCTGACGGTCTGTCACATGCCTTCAGGATGCTCAAATAAGTAATCTCATTCGCCTCCACATTTCCTTGACGCATTTGATGAAATAGTTCCATTGCATCTCTAGCAAGATTGCGCTGAGCATAACCTCCAATCATGGCGTTCCAACTAATAACATCCTTCTTCGGAAATCCATCAAACATTCGGCGTGCATACTGCAATCTCCCACATCTGATATACAGACTCAATAGACTGTTCCTCACATACGTATTTTGGTCCATTCCACTCTTGATGATGCAGTCATGTACCTGCTTGGCCGCCAAAAGGTCTTTCTGCTTCGAGCACCGCTTCAGAACATCGACATATGTGTACCAGTCTATAGTGATGCCTTGTTGTAGACGATTCTTCAGAATTGCAATTGCTTCACTCGTGGTACTAGCACTTTGCACATCCATGCTGCCACCGCCACCTTGTACAATTTGCCTCCGCTCTCTTGCTCTAGTGGCCAGAGTTTTTCCCTCTACATTGTTGCCCGTGGGTGGCCTGTCTCATCCATAGATTCTTCATTAGAACAACGTTAAGAGGAAAACACTAGTACTTAAGGGTGCAAGACCATTAATACCCTAAGCTCATATATTTCAGTACAGAGCAATTCAATAAAACCATCCCACTTTAAGATCATCAAACAGTGCAGAGAAAGCAGAGGATCGTGTTGCACAAACCAAATTCTCGAACCCACTCAAATCACAAATTTTGACTGCACCTATTCTCTGCATCGAGGAAGCGAGACGGCTCAATTCCAGGAGTTACGTGCCCATGCCAATACCTTTTACCTTGTGCAGTGTCTTGGGAACCTCTGGTGTCATAACCAGCATCACATTGCAATCTGCCTTGAGTCACCCGTGTGAGCCTTGCCTTCACCCATGCTGGAGTTGACCAACCATCTATCCAAAGTGCTTTCCTTGTCACCTTATGTTTGAAATCAGGTGACCGGGGATTCTTCTGTGGGCACCACAACCCACGATCAGATCTGGAAACCTCATTGAGACCTAATCTGACCCCCAACAATCAACGATTGAGGGACATGTGTCTCTAAAAAACTACAATGAATTGATCAGGCTCCACTCCAGAATACCCCAAGGCCAATTTCTATGCATCTTGTTTCACTGGGTGCACATAACCTTGTGCAAGCAAGAAATATCCTCCTCACCTACTGATCAAAGTCATACATCCACTTTCTATCATCAACCAACAAGTAGTCCCGATGATACCTTGTCAGCTCTGTTGTCCCACCAATCGCAAGGATCTGCAAAATACTCCTCCCACATTTGTTCGATTGTATGTGTGCCGCCCGAATCGACTGCAACATATTTCCTCCATGTCAGTCACGTTCTCTCCAAACTGCGTCAACCTCCTTCCGTGAAGACGGGCATCTCATACATACCTGAAGCATTGGCACTCGGGGCTGGTCTCTTCCAAACTGATGAATATGATGAACACCTGATTTGTCCACTGCTTCTCCTCCCATAAGAGGGCGAGAGCACGGAAAAAGAAGAATAGACAGGCCATGGAGACTTGAGGTGTGTGATCGCACAGACATCCTGGTCACACAAATCCAAATAGCGTGCCAAAAAGTAACTTAGGAGCAGTTCGAACATACTCTTCCCAGCATTACTGCGGTTCAAGGGTTAGGGCTCGGTCATCCAGGTTCATGTCCTCTTACATTGCGGAAAATGTTGCAACCTGTTTATCAAACACTGCTGTAAAGGAGACCTCATATTTGGACACACATGTTGCCAGCATGACCACACCAGTTCAACACAAGTCACGAGTCATCCAACCGCTTATCTCCAACAGGTGTATGGCCAAAAGCTATAACTCACTGACCTGTGCACCAGCTGCACACACGCACGAAAAGCTCCTACACCGTTGCTCACACTGCAACTGTTGTCTGCAATCGAATCGAGTGGGCAATCCCATCACTGCCTGCATCCACAAAGACCAATTGACCAATTACACTATTGTCCACGAGAGAAACTTGAGTCCACAGCCTAAACACACAGAGAACCGATCATGGACACCATGGGGTTAGGGTTTCAGGTTCTCAGGGCATAATTCAGGGTCGCTGTAGGCACATCTCGTGCGTCCGTCCGTCTGGTGTGGATAGAAATAGAAACGTCACGTTCCGGAGTATGGGCACATAAGATTGAGACCAAGTGACCCCGGTGGCGTGAGAGGGAGAGCGTGAGATGAGTTACATGGAGCCTCTGCTGCATACCCAAACCACCAATCTAATTCCACGAACCGCAAATATCGAGCACACAGCCCCTGTAAATTCGTACCTACAACGGCGTAGATTCAGCGCTAATTGAATTGATTCCCGGCACGGATTCACCTACGCCACAATGTCTACTATGACATAACAAATGCATCCACCCCAGAGGACGACTCCACATCCGCAACCGACAGGAGCGCATACGAGTCATGTCTACGACAAGTCGTGTACGCAATGGAACCAATTACACAACCGAGAGCCATTTATAGTCATTCTTGGCGCATATATACTCATATACTCACTCTGCAACGGTCTCTCCGGCTACATTCGTCCAGACATTCACGGGCCGGACGCGGCGCAAGCGAATGCGGTGCGACATTGACGGAGAGCAGGCCGAGCGTGGCCATGGCGGCACGGTCGTGGCGAGAAAGCGCGACCGCAGCGGCCTGATGGCGAGGGTGATGGGAATGGGAATGGGTGATGGGAATGGGTGATGGAATGGGAATGGGTGATGGGACGGAACCCACGTTAACAAGGACGAAGAGCGGTGCACCGCAGCCCTCCATCTTGACCATCGACGGCCACGGCAGCGCACGCACGTACGGCTTTGGGGCCCAAACCTATTTGTTGCAACCTATAATTCTGAGTATCCTCAAATCCTCTCCGACATCGGCTCCGATCCTTGGCAAAAAAGAATCAAAACTGGCCCTCTGGCCAATGCAGGGGGTAATAGATGCATTGCGAATCTTCGGCAGAGAGCCTCTACCTGATGATACTACTACTCCAAGAAACTAAGACAGCTCTCTAAAAATTGGGAAACATAATATAAATGTGAAACCTAGGACGATCAAAATTTGAAAAATAAGTCAATGCCCCAATCGGACTCCACACCTTCAATCAAAGGCTTCCGACACCACACCGCTGTACCGAGGAAAGAGGCAAAGAAGCAAAGGAATGACTCTCTGGACAACTTTGCGAAGATGATCGAAGCTCTCTACTTCAACTGCTTCACCTGCACTGCTCAATGAAACACACACGCTTTCTAATTTTTATCTCCAGCTGGCAACAAAATTGTCGCTTAAACTCCAATTTCCAAGTTTAGATCTCTCTCTCGGACATGGGCCCTCGCTTGTGCCTCGATCTTACCAAGTTTCCACATACTTCACATTTAAAGAGAAAAATTCCTACCTCCCGACATCTCTGACCGAAGCGAAGAACACAGATTCATTGCTCTGGACACGTGGGTGAAAAATAACAACACCTAATGATCACCAAGTGACGATTCCACAATCCACGGACTCATTCTCGAGCTTCTTTCCCCGACTACTTTTTGACATCGTGAGCGGAGCAGCGACGGTAAATGATGAAATGCCACACCCGAACAAAGTTACAATGCAATTTGGAAGTCCTACGTTGCAAGGAGTATTCTACACCCTAGAATATTCTAATTGGTTAGAATACCCCGGATTTATACTCAGATTTGCTCAGATTCCTTCCAACAAGTCGGCTAGTCCGGTCCAGTCCACTACCAGTCGCCGGAAGTTGCCCGTTCCTCTTCCGTCGGTGTGGCGCCAATAGCTCCACAATCTTCGCCGTGCTGAATCTCTTGGAAGTTGGAGCTCCCACTCGGATCAGCCTCGCCACCATGTTGCCTGCGCTGCTACTGCGCTATTCCTTTCTCGCCACGCCCGTGCCACCATGGCCACGCTCGGACTGCTCCTCGTTAATATTGCACCGCATTCGCATTCGCTTGCGCCACGTCTAGCCCGTCAATACCTGGACGAATGTCGTGGGAGAGACTCTGCTCATGACTCGATTGTGTAATTGGTTTCTTTGCGCACATGACTCGTACGCGCTGCTGTTGGTTGCGGATGTGGAGTCGTCCTCTGGATTGGATGCAATTGTTATGTCAGAGTAGACATTGTGGCATATGTGAATGGATGTTGGGAATCCATTCAGTTAGCCCTGAATCTATGTCGTTTTAGGTACGAATTTACTACAGGGGCACAGGATGAGGAAAGTTATTCGACTGAAAAAAGTGGGATTCACTGTAAAAAGTGAATATCATTTCCTCATCTGTGATATACACTCCATACTTAGTATATGGTAGTATTTAATTAGGTTTATGTATATTTATTTTTAGAATGTGTATCATATTTTATGAATGTTCTTATATATGTGTGATGTACCATAACAAGCAAATTTTAGTCTGTTGTGTGTATTTATTTCTCAACCCAACCTTTGTATATAATCCACATAGAGTAAGTGTTAATGAATGTTGTACACAAGTGATACAGTTAATTTTTGAAAGTATTGTACAAAATTCATATCTATTTTGTTAATGCAATAAATGTGATCTTTATGTACAAAGGTATGTACAAATCCATGAAACTACATAAAATGTATGAGACCATTGGAAAAACGTTGTTTCCTCTGTTCATCATGAAGCAATGGAACATATCAAGGAAATGAACCTCAAAGACTCAGATAACACACACAAGCTACAATAACCTACAATATTCTTCCACGTAACAATGGGAAGAATGGTAACATGACTAGTAGAGGTATTGAAACAACTTGCAAAATATATTATCACACTTATCAGTGAAGAGTCCACAATCAATTGTATCCGCTTGGACAAAATTTGGAGTGAAGATTTTGGTGTTGGAGTTGGCTGATGATTGTCTGGAGCAACCTCAACACGATGCAAATTGGTTATCAAAGTTGAATTGTGGAATAATCTGGGTATTGCCTTGTTCACGTACCTCTGCACATTGTACAGAACAAATTTATAGTTGCCATTGTTGTTTGTTTTTCTTTGGCCTTTTTCTCCAATATGTACTCTAAAATTCTATCATATGATAGCTATCATACACAAAATTACTTCATGTTGTCATTGTATCGTCCATTTCATTTCTTTTCAAAAATTGATACTCACTATGTTTTTGTATATTATTGTCAAGTACGCTAAAGTGAACTAGAATTTTGACACTGCATTCAATGATGAAATGAATTGTCATTAATATCTCACATCATCAAGAGATTTCCGGTTGATGTCCTCCAAATTTGTTCAACCATTTGAAATAATTTCTCCAGATGTATCATGTATGTTTTAATAAATGAAAATAACTGAGACCTTTATTTCTGGACTTTGCAAAGTCAAGATTCAGTCAAATGAGGCATAGAGGCAAAATTGGGATTGTTTTGGTGAAACATAGTCTCCGCCCTTTAGAGGTTAACCCTTTAATGCTCAAGAGATCCAAAAAGGGACAATTTAGGTGTTAAAACTAAGTTTGCATGAAATCCATGAGGAATTAGGTTGTGATATGTGAAGTTTCTATTTGCGCACACATTACATAAACACTCTACAAATATCAAATCATGATTTGGAGTCATAGAACTCATGGAAAAGCCCGGGATACATCACAAAATACATCGTATACACCAAAATACAATGAATACCATGTCGCATACTATGTTGTAACTCATACACATGCAAAAAGCATTTTGGTATTAAATTTTGGTTGAAATTTGTCTTTAAGAGATTCTTCATTATTTTGTAATTGTCGATCTCTCTCATCACATACAAAACTTGTGTTTTAATTCGTATAAGTTTGGTACATTTTTGTATACAATCAATTAGACAAAAGTAAAAAAGTCATCAATAATCATGTATAAATGTTTTCTTCACATATGATATGTGAGTGCGAAGCTATCAACCTAGTGCACATGTGAACCTCTCTTTTCTTCAAGTACAAAAATTCTTGCAAGAATCAATTGGTGGATAAAGTAGAATACCCTCCAAAGTCCACAATTTTCATTACCAATTTATAGTAATCTTTAAACACTATAATCTAATCCATCAACCGTTATATGTTGTGCAAATTTTCCCCAAAGTTTAAATCATGGTTTGAGTTCAATTTTGTAAGGTTGGATACTAAAATTAGGATTTCTATCTATATCAAAATTAGCTCAAAGAAAAAAATCAGCACATTTCTTGGTTTTGGAGAAACAGGACCTGGCCGTTAAGAACATTTAATTTTGCTAAGAACCCGATTGCAGGGTATAACCTGACGTCATGCACTCTTGGGTGGTTTTGATTGTAAAGTTTCTATCTACACAAACCTCTCACTGCAGATGAGCTATAATTACCGTGAGGCAGGCCCTAGTTTAGACTTTGTCAAAGGAGATGCTGGTTCAATTGCCATTGATTACATTGATTATTTAAAAACTCTTTCCTTGAAAACAATTGTTAAGACGTTAACACTGCGGAATTCCCGAGACAACGCTACACAATGGAAAAAAACAATTTTGCACTCTTCAAATGCATGTATTTTACAATCCGCATAGTCAAAGTTTACGAAATATTTTGGGTGTTTTCTTGTGGTACAGTCTAACCTTGATAATATCATATCCTCTGTTTCACCAAAAAGTGTGATATCAACAAGGTGTGACATATTTGAAGATATCACATTTGGCAAATATATGCAGAATGTGATACTATAAAAGATAAGGTAGAAAAAATGAAAAAAGGTATTTTTTTAAAAACAAAATAACAACATTACAAAGTTTCACATCGAACCCCCTCCATCCCGCACTTAAACATCTTGATAGACAAGATATTTGGCAATGTGCATCATATGACCATCAAATTGCATATGCAAAAGGAACTGGACAAATTTTGGCAAAAGTCTCTCAGAAAGATCCCATCATATATAGTACTTGTTGTAGCAATTTGAATGACTATCATATGACTATGAATGAACAAAATAGATGAGGAACAATGACTAAAACTGATGATAATTTATTGGAATTATAAATCACAGTACACATATCCTATGTATATAGGAAATGAACTTGACAAATTTTAGCTAAAGTCTTCTGAAGAAACCCCATCTTGTACGTGTTGTAGCAGTTTGAATGACCATCCATGACCAAATGAGATGAGTATCAATAACAGAAATAAGGGCAAAGGTGGCGCCCTGAGGGGACAACAAGAGACAAGGGAGAGCGATTCAGGGAACAATGGCTAAGCGAGAACAATTCCGCTAACAGGGAACAACAAATAGGGAGCAAGGGGCAGATTTAGCGATGTATTGTGCGATTCGGCGAAGGATGTGGGTTGTGGGAAGGAAGAGTTTGGTCTTTGGTTCTACTACCATAGACAAGGTTTAGGACATGGAGGAAGGGGGGTGGGAGGAAGGATTTGACGGCAAGGAGACGGCTTGCAGGGTTTGGAGTCAAGCCATGCCAAGGTCTACAAGGATTGACAAATTCTGCAAAAGAAAAATATACAAGATTTGGACTAGATTTGGAATTTTTTGACAAGAGTGAGGGTTGAGTCCACAAAGAGCAAGGGTGACGGGACAGAAGCCTGTATCTGTGTCATCCACCCGACACTTGTACATCTTTGTAGCTTGGTATTGTCACACTTACACTACACATTTTGAAAAAAAATGGTGATACGATTAAGGGTCATAAGGATATTAACTAGGGAGTTTTGAACTATAAAAAATTGGTTTCAAGGTTTTGGGTGACAATATCAAGGTGTTCTATTAACAAGCGTGATATTATCAAGGTTAAAATGTGGTTAACTTGAAGATCCTATTGCTAAAAATGGTAAACAATTGATTGAATTAATTCAATAATATCTCATCTCAAAGTGGCATTTTTTGGGTGGCTTTGGTGACCCATAAGGCACGGCCCTTTAGGGGTTAACCCATCAAGAAGCACTGCTTTGAATGCTTAACTAGAAACGTAATCCTTATGATTTATTTACTTGTTGATAATCTAATCACCAATAAAAACGTTCAACACATACAATGGGCTCTATTTACAAAAGCATATGATACAACAACAAATTCATCATAACAAGCAGCATCGGTCCAGAACAAATATTTGCTCTCTACAACAACCACTTGGTATTACAACAACATCCGTAAAACTAAATTGTCACCCAACATGACATCCATTGAGAATAAAGCAAGTCAGAACTAGCAGCGGGGCTGATGTAATGGGAGCTGCCTGTACTTCATTACGATGACACAGATGCCTCTGATAATCCAAAATTAATTCTCTCAAGAGGAGAATTTACATGTTTGAAGGAATTCTTCCGTGTCACCATCTGTTATTGTTCTCACACCGACAAGCGCGTCAACTCTGAATTGTGAGGATATCTAAGATTGGTCGACTTAATCCATCTATGAAACCTTCGTAGAACTATTAAGGTTTCAAATGCACCACACAGTAACACTGTCTCCATTTGCAGTGAGGAGCATGGCCAACGAAACAAATATCAACAATAACAGATGGTGGCATCAGAAGAACACGCGGTGCTTTGATACGATTAATCAGTCCCGTACACAAAGTAGCGGATAGATTATGCTCGACGAATGAGTACATATTGAAACAACAGGAATAGCGAGGCAGCAAACCCATCCTACCAGACAGAGTGAGCAACTTTTATCTCTTCCTAGATCCGACCTACACAGGAACAACCAGCTACACAAGAATTGGATACCTTTCCCTACAAGACTCAGTGAGAAGCATTTACTTCCACTTCGCGGCAACCAAGTTGGCCAGGTCGACCACCCGCTGCGAGTAGCCCCACTCGTTGTCGTACCACGCCACAACCTTGACCATGTCGTCGCCCATCACCATGGTCAGGGAAGAGTCCACGGTGGACGAGACGTCAGTGCACCTGAAGTCCACCGACACCAACGGCTCGTCGCACACTGCCAACACGCCCTTCAGCTGCTCGGTCTCGCACGCATCCCTGAACGCCTGGTTCACCTCCTCCGCGAACGTCTTCTTCTCCACCTGCACCACCAAGTCCACCACGGACACGTTGGGGGTGGGCACACGGAGAGCGATTCCGTTGATCTTGCCCTTCAGCTTCGGCAGCACCAGCGCCACGGCCTTGGCAGCTCCGGTGGAGGTGGGCACGATGTTCAGAGCCGCGGCGCGGGCTCTCCTCAGGTCGCGATGGGAAGCGTCCAACAGCCTCTGGTCACCGGTGTACGAGTGCGTGGTGGTCATGGTGCCCTTGATGATGCCGAACTTCTCGTCCAACACCTTCACGAAGGGAGCCAGGCAGTTGGTGGTGCACGAGGCGTTGCTGATGATCTTGTCCTCGTGGGTGTAGTCCTGCTCGTTCACTCCGATCACGTAGGTCGGGATGGCACCCTTTCCTGGGGCAGTGATGAGCACCTTCTTGGCACCGGCCTGCAAGTGCTTGCCGGCGCCAGCCTCGTCGACGAACACTCCGGTTCCCTCGATGACGAGGTCGATGTTCAACTCCCTGCATAGTCGAAGCTAGTGTTAGAGCACAACACATGCGACAAGTCAATAGTGTGTTGAAATGCAAATCAAGTTAACAAATGCAGCATGTCACATTGGTGACTATCACAGCGTTTAAAAAGGAATACAAATGCAGGAGAATGATCAATTAGAAAAATTATTGGTTCAAACACATACCCCCATGGCAGGTTGAGCGGGTTCCTATCAGACACCACCTTGATGGTCTTGCCATCGACGCTGATGCCATCACCGTCGACCTTCACGTCAGCATTGAAGGTGCCGAGCATGGAGTCGTACTTCAACAGGTGAGAAGCCTGCTTCACGCCTCCGGTGTCGTTGATCACGACGATCTCGAGGGGCGAGTCCTTCCTTCCATGCCAGCAGCGGACGAAGTTGCGTCCAATACGTCCGAATCCGTTGATGGCGACCCTGATCTTGGCCTCGGTCACAGCCCTCGTGGCTCCGGAGCTAGCAGCCTAGACAACCAAACATCCACCCACAAACATCAGAAGACAAACAATAACCCAAACCAAACAACTCGTCAAGATAAACCTCGACATTCACTTACAAAATTTCCTCACAACTCACCACAGCGGACTGAGCAGCAACGACGGCGGAGAGGTCATCAGAGCGCTTGCCGAAGGTGACGGCGTTGGTGCTCTTAATGCCGGAGAATTCCGCGAACCCCGCAACCTACAGTCACAGCAACACACCCATTAAGTCACGAAACTTATCCTCTTATCCATAAATTCTAACAACCTCCCATAGGCATACACTGCTATCTTCATATCACATTGCCCGATCACGGACGCAAAATGACTGCCACCAGCGAATTACACAGCACCCACACCACAACCAGGAGGACACAATTGAGGGTAGCTAAGACCACGTGATCTCCACTCCTACCGCTGAATCATTCACAATATATGAACTCACTGACAATGAGCTGCAGTCTTAACTCCCTGATCCCACATATCTAGAAAGGAAGCTAGTGAGAATGGGTACCTTGAGGGAGGCGGAGGAGGGCACGGTGGCCGCGGCGAACGCGGTGGCAGCCATGGCAGCCGAGGCGGGAGGGTGGCGGAAGGGGGTGGAGACGAAGTGGGCAACCGAGGAGGCAGGGGCGACGGGGTGCTTCATATGCGCGCAGCTGCACTTGTTGCGCACCACAGGCACTCGCTCATCCAGATAAGGCTTCAACGCTTATCCTTGGTCCATTCCGCGACCAGCTCCGCTTCGCTGCTGGCCTTCCTCCCGTGCGCCTGTGGGCGCTGCGCGTGTCCGCCGTGGATGCTGCGCGTCCTCATCCACGGCTCTGCAAAGCCCCTGGGATCTCCATTGCTTTTATCTGATTGCTTGTGTAAGAACTTCACGCCCTCAAGGACCAAGGCATTTAAGAGGAATTTCTACACCATTCTTTAGAAACTCCCAAGATGATTTTTTTGAGAAAGTAGGGAGGAGTAACTTCGGTCTCTGAATGAGACCGCCGTGAATAAAGTGTTTGTTCGTTCCACGGTCCACCTCTAGACCTAAGTCCTATTGAGAAAGTAATTGTAGGATCTTCTTCCAAACTTATATGAGATGATGTGGTGAAGCTCTTGTGAATTTTGATCATACGGATTGAAAGATAATTGCATATACATTTTTTTTTAATTTGTATAATCAATTTGTTATGAAATGAAAATTTAAACAATCCACAAGAAACTTTACACTACATCTTGTAGTGAATAAAATAAAAACTTTAAAAAAATCCTGTCGGGATCTTCTGGGATCTCCATTCATTAAGGTTGGGACTTCTGCAACCGTACTCTTTTTTAGCGTAGTCACCAACTCCACACAGTCAGGTCAATAACCTTGAATTAGGCGTGACTTTGCCTCATGTTGTCTGATCCACCTCCCGTATGTTTGAAGAGCCTCAGGCTCCAAGTGTTGTGGCAACAACTCGAACGCATACCAATTGTTAAACAATTGCGTCTCTTGGTGCTTCTTTCTCATCCATGTCTGGAGTAAAAATTGTTAATTAGCCAGGGAAATGCCCCCAACCCGCTATGAGAATTGATCTTACAAGACATAACGGTGATCGTCCTCCATGTCATCAAACGTGCCTACACTCCATACCTCAAGCCTACGATCACTGATCAATGTTGAAATAGGCTCAAAAGCCACGTCGGTATCCAACCATGACCCAAAGTCTACGGTGGACGCATTTTTTGAGTTGTCTAGTGAGAAGGAACGGTAATATTGACTCCTGGTACTCACCATAAATACAACCACCCGGAAAATCATCTACGAGAACTATCTAAAGGATAAGGGTAAAAATCGGCAACCTCCACGTGCAAACTCACCAGACTATGCGATTGACAGAGTCCCAACAACCACTCCACAGGAAAATCCATGTCGATCATGACCGTGGCTTCACCCCTACAATACGCCTATCACAAACTAGTGACAACGATAAACAGGGCTATCGGAAAACTTTGGCAACAAAGCGCGCAACATGGGGGGTACCATAAACAGAATCCAGAAATTCAAAATCGGATCCTCTCCCCCAACAACGTAAAAGCACGAATTGAAAGGGTCAACGCCACTGGAACATGCCTGTAGTAGATGGCCCCAAGTCGCAACAACCTGTATAGTTGGGTGCCTTTGGGTCTCCACGTTTTTCCTTTGATCGTTGGTCCCTAGCCATGGCTCCTAGCTCTAAGCCCGTTGATAATGATGACTCGTAGCCCAGCAGTCGCTCGTGTCCCTCAAGCCCATGTGTTGCCTCCCGAGCGCCTCTTCGTCTTGCACCCCTACCCTTCAGCCGTGGGCCCCTATCCCGCTCTCCGTGCTGACCGAGAGTCCTGTTGCCCACGACAAATCTAGATGGCCTTAGCCCGGTCGATCCCGCAGGTCAATCCCGACTGCCTATGTTCCACATGCCCCCACGCTTCCTACGTTGTCCGCTCACAATGCTCGGCTGTTCACTTTAGAAATCAACCAGCCTTCATTAGATTCATCGGGCCCTTGTCCATGTCCAATCAGCGATCCCAAATGTTGGCGCCCACCCGAGCCGCAACCTCTTAGTCATCCTCGATATCAGGTGGCCTTGCTCAACTTGCTCAACTCATGCCGCATGAAAGTTTCGGTGGATGAAAAATTGGGACTTTCCTCAATGTTCCACCGTCCATCTCCAGAAGGTCCAGCAACTCCACAGACGTACACACTACTCACAGAGTCTAACTCCATCTGTATCAAGTGTTAAACACCATTACTAACACGAATAACTAACCCTTAATTTTGAAACCCATTCTTTTTTCAATCTTCCCATTTTCTACAAGCTCTTCAAATGCAAAAATGATGAGAAAATATGATAAATTTTGAAAGCATCTTTATCAAATGAGAATGTAGTGAATCACTAATGCAGTCAAGCATCATGCACTCCACAAGAAGAGAATCAAGGAGTGCAAGCGGAAATAGAAAATTTGGAGTCTTTACCAATGATAAATCATCACTTATAAACAAAAATACTCACTATCACTCACTAAACTCACTCTCAAAGCTTTACTTGACAAAGACGTCAAGCCAAGAGCGTATGCGCCGCTATATGCACACTCAGGGTTGTCGTAAGGGATGGACATGGCCAAAATTTGGCAGACCGCACGGATGGACAAGCGGACGGACCGATTGAAATATGGACATGACGCGGAGCAGAAAAAAAAACCAAGTTAGATTTTTTTTACAATTTATCAAAACTAGGAATTATATGTTGACACGGAAAAGCGCTTCATGACGTGGAAATCCACATGTACAAGGGGCGTGAACGTCAGCG
Organism: Bryoerythrophyllum caledonicum; assembly: GCA_963971425.1. Taxonomy (NCBI): domain Eukaryota; kingdom Viridiplantae; phylum Streptophyta; class Bryopsida; order Pottiales; family Pottiaceae; genus Bryoerythrophyllum; species Bryoerythrophyllum caledonicum. The sequence goes on along the minus strand of OZ020526.1, from coordinate 17,730,794 downwards.
GGGTGCATGCATCTTAGAGGGGGCGCGCACATCTGGGATGCAAGGCGCACACGTCTGGGAAGGGAGGCGTACAAGTCTAGGTGGGGGTGTGCATGTCTGGGAGGGGGGCATCCACGTCTGCGAGGGAGGGGTCTTGTACGTCTAAGAGGGGGGATGTGTGTGTCTTGAAAAGGGGGGGGTGTACACTTTTGAAGGGTAAAGCGAGCATCTAGGAGGAGGGCGGGCACACGCTCTCATAGGTTTTTTTCCTTTGGTTGGCTCTCTTGATTTTCTTGAGTATTGGCATTCTTATTCTCCTTGTTTTTGCATGGTTAGAGAAGGTGGATTTTTTTAATAAAAATGTTCAATTTTTCCAATTAGTGTATTAACTCAAACTATTTAGATTCACTCTAATTTACTGAAATATATTTTAGCATCGTGTTTCCTTGAATTTTGTCTTTGTCTTTTATTGAGTGGCGTGAAATAACATTTCTTCTTTAGAAATTTGATGAATTTTGATCTATTTTTAGTAAAAACAATTGCTCCTATATTCCCCCAGAAAGACGTTTGGATCAAAAATTTCTTTATCATGTAGCATGACGTTTTTCTTTGAACTTTACCATACATACACCTTAAAAATATATTTGTTAAAAATATCATTATTACTTTTTTAGTATATTAATAAAACTCAATTTATGACTATGTTGTGTTTAATTGACGATTGTATTGAACTCAAATAAACTGAAGGTATACAATAAATTAATTGGTAATCATTATTGGTTATGAAAACATAGTGGGACTTATGGTCTCACCATGGTGTTTTACATTCTCGTCAGTAAATGATATTTTACTTGAAAACACTCAATAATTTAAACTACCAACATTTTAAAAAAAAGACAAAACATTCATACTAAAACCATATGATTGTCTAGTCTATTTAATATATGAGTCCAACTATTGTTCACATCATTCATAACAATTTACAAATGTTTTACAAATACACAATTTATTGCAATTCCCAAATTATAATAATAACAAAACAAAAAAAACATAGATTTTGTTTATTAAAATTTATGATTTACAAAGCATAATAGAAACAAGATTGCCCATTGTAGGTCAATTTTCTTTTATGGGTTAACTAATCCTTCATATAATTTTGAAGACAACAATATATAATTGAAAAAAAATTAGTTTAGTTTCATATTGCATTATTAAATTCATACATAAGTTGCATTTCAAATCGAAAGTTGGATTTTTAAATTGCAATTTATAAAACTTTGGGGTCTACAAGAATAACAAAACAAAAGAATTAGATTTATTGTAATTTATAACACTTTAGAATCTATAAGAATAACAAAACAAAGGAAATAGATTTGTTGTAATTGATAACACTTATCTCAGAAATGTCAATTTTTAGGTGTATTTTGGTGAAACATGGTCACATAACTTTAGGGGTTAATCTAGAAAATTGTAGAACATTGGAGTTATTTGAAAGGGCAACTAAAGTTTTAGGAGATATTGGTCTTTATATTTATACTATGAGTATTTAATTACTCTCAGTAGGTATTTTATATGGGTAGAACTTGGTGGTCTATATTTATTAACCTCTGAAAGGATGAACTATTTTTCATATAATGACATGTTTGGATTGTGAGCACATACTTTGAATTATATCATCTACACGACAAGTTTAGTTATCATGAAATTTATAGTATACATTGGTGTAGTTTGTGGTGAAGTCAACCGTAACCTTTTGAATACATTTTCCCATTTGTATCTAATTCGGCAAAGAAGTCCAAAGTAGAGATAGCTTGACAAAAAGTGGATTGCCTAAAAGTGGAGATGGTGAAGATTCAAATGGATCGGATGATAGTCATACAAAGGTATCTATTGATGAAGATATTGTTGTAAGAGCACCATTGGAAATGGCGGGTACTCGCAAGGATCCAAGATGGCCCAACTCCACAAAGAAAAAGGATTGATATGAAAGTCCACATAGGGGAAAGCTATTTTGCGAGCGCAGAACCGTGAGCGGAGAGCGGCGAGCCTTGGTTTGTGAGCGAAGAGCCCAAAAAAGTCGAGATTTAATACAAAAAGTAAAAGTATGGAGGAACTTTGAGTATAAAGTAAAAAAAAAAAAAACCAAGGATTAGGATAGGGTCCTATAGCCGTGGTCATTGGATCACATCTGGAGATTCAAATGTTGTCATGATGTACTACTTTGCTTCTTGAATTGAAATTAGAAGTAGGCTTGAGGTTGACATGGATAGTACTACCCGATGACCGTGGCCACATTTTGAGTAGAAGAAATCAATCGATTGAACCAAAGTAGGGGAGCAAAGTTAAATTTCAAAATGAAATTTGCTTTTATTTGGACAAGTTAGTGGATTTTTAAAGAGTTGGACTATAAATTTATATCAATTCAAAATTTCATTTGCGACTAGGTGTGTTGTTTAATATAAGAAATACAAATATAGGAATTAGATTAGACGAAGGGGAACTTAAAAACCAAATTTTTTGAAAAGGTTTGATAGAATAAGACAAAGTGCGCTTCTAAACAGAGGATGCAGAAGAAGAGGAATGTAGAGAATTCCTTACAATTGAGAACGTGGTATTAAAATGAAATTCAAAAGAGGGGAAAAAAGGCACCAGAATGAAGGGTTTTATTGCCAGTATTACTATAATACGAAGTTCGGGAGGAGATGGGATTGGATCCGGTAGAATGCCTACATTGATATATATATATATATATAAATATATAAATATATATATATATATATATATATATATAAATATATAAATATATATATATATATGTTTGTATGTATGTATGAATGTATGTATTGAGATCTTAAAGAATGTAGGAGTACAAAATTTTATTTTACAAAAAGAAAAGAATTCTATTAAATGGATTATTGTCTTCGGCTTGAGCTCTTCAATTGAATGAAGTTGGATATTGTCATTCACCTTCTCAATCGAAGTGATGAATACGAAAGAATAAAAGCACAACAATGCAAGGCAATATTGGAAAAAAGTAAAAACGCAAAGAAAACGTTGTTTATGGCCATGGATTGAATAGAAAATGTAACTCAAAAAGAGGGAGCAATGAGGCTTGAGAAGATCTAGAAATCGGAACTGTCCGAACTAGGTGACAAGATGTGCAAGTTTACTTCTGCCTCATCGTCAATATACCTACGAACATGTCTGTTAAAACGTAGAGGACACGAAGAAGAAGTCGGAGACGATGTCGCTGCTTGTAAATTAGCGACTTCTGCATCCCATGGAGCCATGACGAAGTCTTTGACGGGTGACACGGTAGCAGCCATTAGTCTGCAGTAGCATAACGCGGATCAGTAGATACGAATGAAAATTGGAACGGCCTAACAAAAGGAGAAGGGAAATAAATGAGAACTTACTTACTCAAGCGGTTTCTTCGTGTGACTTGACGGATGGGAACATCAATATTAGGTGCAGTCCGAGCCGTTGAAGTAGAAGCCTGGACGGAAATGACCTCTTCGATAGTCTTAAACGGTTTGAGCATTGCTTCAAAGACAAGGAAGTCATCCTCAAGGGCAGCAATATGACGGCCAATGGTTGTGCAAGCTCGAATAGAATTTCCTAGTCATAAAAACAACATTCATCATGGGTAATCAAAGCAAAATTAGAAATAGACAATGTAAACCACAGTCCACCAGTACCTCAACTATGGCGGTAGTGTCGAGGACTACAGCTCCTCCCTTTGTCAGTGCCGCAATGAGCATTTGGAGGAAGACCGGGTCTTTCTCGCGAGCCCTCTCCAAGGAACGGAACCATTCATGGACTGAGACTGAGACGAGGTGAAGTTGAAGAGGACGTCCGAATCAGAGACCCCGAACCCAAACTCCACGAGGTCTTTATTGACTGTGATCGAGAAACGATCACAGTCCAAGGCACTGTGGATAAAGAGAAGAATTCGAAAACGTCAACATTGAAATAGTCCAAGGACACAAATTAGAATGAACTTAGAAACAAAAATTGAAATAAAGATTATTAGCAAGGAACGGAGGAAAATAAAGGAGACAATGTGAATTGGACACTGAAGCAAACCTTAACTCCTGGATTTCCATAAGCAGTAAGAGGAAGTTCATTAATTCCCCACCACTCTCGATACAACTTGAAGTTATAGGCCGCCGCATATGAGAAGACGTTTGTTCGAATGTCAGGAACGTCTGGGGCAAAAACCAGCATGGCACCCTGTTTCTAGAGAAAATTCTCTGCAAATTCGAACAGGTAATCCACATCTTTGACTGAGTACTCATTCCAAGGTGGAATGTAAGTTGCGTCCAAAGAGATTCCAGGAATAGGGAGGCCATTCTTCAAATCTACCATAATCAAATCGAATCCAGAATGTTTGCAGTATAAGGAGAGTGCGGCTCTCCCAGACTCCTTTTTCAACTGCAAACAATGCAAAAGACCAAAGAATGAGAAAAGAGAGGTGAGCATTAATCTTTGAAATGGAAAGAATGTATAATTAAAGGTTGAATAGATGGCCCCAATGCCATGGAAGTAGTGTTCTACTGAGCAGAGACATGAATAAGTACCAAGGCGCAGTAGAGAGGCCACCCAAATAAACGCCAAAAAATAATTAATTTTAGAGAAATGGCAACCGAAACTAAAGAGGGTGTCATTGATAAATTATGCGGAGGGCGGAAAATGAAACAGATGATGAAAATCAATTCAGAAATTGATTGGAGGGACTCTACCTCGAGCCCAAAGTTGTTAAGCTTTGTGAGGCACTCGTGAACTTCAAGTAGTTTCTCCATAATCTCACGTATGCTTGTGTGCTCCACTAAGATGGAAGAAGGATGAGTCATAGTACTGACAACAGCTGATGTACCTGTAGCCACCTTCTTCTTCAATTTCTGAGTAAGTAACGCCAAGGGACTGCACTCGCCTTGCAACTGTGACGGCGGAGAGTGTAGGATCCGGATAGCAACATACGGCAATGGAGAGTCATCAACTCTGTCACTGACTTCCACGTTCACATCCATGTCCACGACGGGGAACGCCAATTCGTGAGCTGCCTGCTTTGCCGTCATCTTCGCAATCGCAGCTTCGTTAAGGCGCTTCATACTTGCTTCAGCTTCAACCGCGACAGCCTTCAGTTTCAAAGCAGCTTCAGCCTCCGATGCGGCTTTTGCCTCCAAATCAACTTTCTCCTTCTTAGCCTTCTCTTCAGCAGCAGCCTTCCGCTTTGATCCTCGAGGTTGCTTCACTGGCGCTGCAGCTTCAAGGGGTGGAACCACAACTTCATTGCCTCCTAAATCTGGCTGGATGCGGTTCCTGAGTGCAACATCAAACGACGGTGGCTTTGTTAGTGGGCAATCCAAGTACCACCCGCAGTTCTGCCAATGCTGATGAGTCCACTTCTTTGAGATGACATCTGTAATCATGCAACTTTCAGAATCTCGATCCAAATAGCTCTCAAAGAAAGCAGGCGTCTTCATTGTCGCCTTCCTTGGATAAAGAATGTAGAAGAAGTATCGGTACATGACACGAGTCACGGCCAGGGAGAGTCTATCCTGCAACTCTGCACTGCGATTCTTGTGCACTCCCTTGGAACTCAACTCATCAAGAAACGCCAAGTCCCAAAGCTGAATTCGCATTCTCTCCACCCATTCCTCAATCGTTGGAATGGCGCTTTCTCCAACTGGATGATAGTTAATCGAATAATGTTGAATCAAACAAGGCCTTCACTTCAGATGAAAGCTGCATATACATAACAATGGATATTAAAAAAAAGAAATTCTGAATTTGATAATTCGAGGAATTAGAAACAAACCTGTGCCCACCAGGTCGCCTTTGTTAGCCAGCCAGGAAAGTTATGGTCCAGAAACTTGGCCTTCGGGAATTTCACAGCAGTTCACAGGGAAGCTGGCTTGTTCCAACGATCCAACCATTTCACCTTGGTGCCGGCGTCCATCGCCGAGGTTGAAAGGTACCAAAGCTTTTCTTGAGTCATCACTGGGTCATCCTCACGACTCTCATAATGAAGCCGTACTTGTTCAAGGAACTGAGGGGTGTGCTTGGGATCTGCAATCGGCAATTGCTTCTTCAATTCGTTGCACATTTCTTTCTTCGCCTGCTTCACTGCCTTACCGATTGCCTCGTGCAGCTTACCCGTTGTCCACTCTGATGACTTCTATGGATACTTCTCTTGAAACATTCGAGTCGCATGTGCCACCGTATCACCAAGTTGTTGCTGTTAAACCATGAAAAATGCAGATTGATTGCCAGTGACTAGCACAGGGAAAAAATCAATAACCGAGAGGCACCAATATCTGATGTACAACCTCTTCGAGGCAGCCGATAGCGGCTGCGCCAATGGAGTGCCTCATGGGTTGCAAATATCATAAGAGGCAGACATAATGGTTACAAATACTCTGGAAAGGCAGAACAAGAGGAGACAGAGGTAATATTTCGTACCTGGTATAAAATCTCGACTAGTGAATCAATAGTCAATGTATACCAAGTATTTGGATTTGTCTTGTGCTTCTTTTCCACGTCTGCAATTTCCTGCTTGGAGACAAGGTCCTCGAAGTATTTGAGAGGTTGACCAGCAATTCCCTGAAGGCGATAGAGTTTATGCACGAGATTCGTTTTAACATGGCCGGTTTGGTTTCGCGTGAACACTCCACAAGAACTTGATTAGTAAATTGATATTTAACTAAGAAAGAAAAGAGAAACAAAGTAAAATAATTACCAATTCACTTGGTGAACTGCCGATAGAAGAGAACCAATTTGACCCTCAACATTTAACACAATTGACTTGACAGAATAGTGCCACGTTGGATCGTCATCATGATCACGATTAATTATAGGCATCCAAGCAGCAAGTCGATGATTGCCATCCCAAACGAAGAACATCTTCCCTGAAAATTGCTTCCATGCACTCTCACTCTACAGCTCCTGCTCCAATGCATCATTAGCGTTCTTCCATGCTTGACTCCACTTAGCTATGTCGCTAGCAGCCACATCCTGAGTCTTACCATCATTGTCTTGAATGGCGACATAAAACATCCCATGCCCATCCATAAAGCCTGTACCAACAAAGTGAGCACTAAGTGCGATGACATCATTCTTGAGGTACGGTCTCACGGCTGCAAGAGCCTTCATCCTACATAGAGGAATGTTCAATTTAGACTTATTCTTTGGCTTAAATCGAAGCCTGTCAAGTACAACATTTGTATTCACAGACTCGTTAACCACCATCATGTCCATCTCCTTTCGAAGATCCTCAGCGGACATCTCCTCATGCTCCTCTGAATCTGCATCGTCCTAAGTAGCTTCACCATCCTGTGTCTCCAAAGTATCTAAACCAAAGAACACAAAACAATCATAAGGAAAGCTCCACACCAATAAAAACAACAATAATGCTTTAGAAAAATCACAATGAAAAACCTGATTCAAGTATTTCACGCTGCGATAACTCCATCAGATCCTCTGATTGCGTCGACCTACTCGGCACCTCAGAAGGCTCATCCTCTGAAAAACAAGGGCTGTTAAAAAGAGGATAAATAAACCAAAACAAAGCTTTACAACAACTATGCACATACAACGAAGATAGAAGCGTGGAAGTTGTGCCCAGGCTCGCTCTGGCTGTTGCCACACCCGCAAATGCCACCCCCAGGAGGCAGCCGCTGTCGGCGGCCTACCTCGCCATGGCCATGGCCACGGCGAAGAGGCAACGCCCCTCCTCGCCGTGGCCGTCGTCCGCTACTGTGACGACGGCCACGGCGAGGATGGGGAGGAGACTCCTCACCGTGGCCGTCATCTTCCACGACGACGGCCATGGCCATGGCGAAGAGGGTTTCGGTCCTCTTCGCCATGGCTGTCGTCTTGACAGACATTGACACTAGTCCATTACGAAAACCCAACTTCAAATTTGTGTCTTACCTACTGCGGTGCGGGTCGCGATCTCCATCTCAATGTCTGCAGACCTTCACTTTCGCTCCTCGCCATGGTTGCAACTGCATGTGTTGCACGACAACAAGTTAGTTACTGACCTTCACACTAAGTTTGATGACCTACATCCTCTTCAACAACGGCGTTGCATTAAACAAAGGAAAAATAGACACCTCACTCATATGCGCCTTGCTATCTTCACACAAACCCTAGTGTATTCCAAAAGAGAAGTGGAGGACATACTGCAGTGTACACCAAGTAGAAATGGGTTCGTTCATTAGAACTAGGCGAGTTTATTATTTCATTCAATATGCATGGAATTCTCATTCTGAAGAGTTAAAATGTTTAATGAGACTAGATTTTTATGGGCTACTGATTGATCGTTTCTAAGCACGAAGACCCAGCATTAAAGTGGGACATCTAAAACAATAATCTGTTTCTGCAAATCCTTCTGACGAGACATTCTAAAATTGTTTTGTTCAGTACCAGACATTGGTTCTGGGTGTATCACCTGATTGTCGAAAGGACCACTGTGATGGATATTGGCCATCGATACAATCTAGTGTCGCATGAGTACTTTCGAATGCGCTTTCTCTCAAACTCATCTTCTCCAGTTCTCCAGAAGTCTTTCCAATCTCTATAGGACTGAGCATCTCTTCTTCTAGACTATCCTCCATTGTTAGACAATTGGTTTCCGCTTCTTCAAATTCTAGTGCTTTTACAGTATCTCCAGCGTCTTCCACTCTATAATAAGATCTCAACTTTCTCATCAGCCTCGACCTCTTCAACTGCTTTGGATTGGTAAAATACACAGCCTTTCTCTTTTGCCTTCTTGGCATATTATACAATCAGTCGGACTCTACTCGCTCTCAACAGCACAAGCTTCCTTAGGCTGAATCCTTATATAATATGTTTTTGACGTTTGATTTCCATCTAGAAGGTGCACAAAAGCAAAGAAGATCTTTTTGTCGTAATTGTCAGCCGTTTTTGGAAGATTTGGGCCTGAAAAAAATAACTTCACTACTGTCAGTAATAACCGTACAAGTTCATGCGATTTTCATATCTGACTCTTTGAATCTATTGGGATATCGATATCGAATTTTGGAAGCCGCCACTTCAGATTAACATACATCGAGCACCACCTTCTTTAGTCATTCAAACTTTGTTGTACTGAATGCAGATATAATAATTTAAACAATCTACAACTCAGTGCATTCATGTATTTTTAATTTTCTATGGTCCTAATTAATTACTTGCAAACCAATTCAAATCTAGCCCCCAACCACCTATTTATCAAAGATTTCCTGGAATTGATTATTTTGTTGAGCACCCTCTTGAGTCAACTTGATAAACTCACACTTCTCAAATGGAGTCCCCCTCAATCTTTAGACTAACCTTCACTTTATTGTTTTCTTCGTCACAGATTCTTCTCATGCGTAGGCAATGGCTTCTCATCCTGTTGACATTTCTGAATGCGTTCTAATTAGATCAGATGATCATTCAGTTCCGATTTCATTTCCTCTAGGTGCAGATGGATTCTCCACTATCGGTAGCAGTCGTCTTGCATCGCGGTTTCATATTTTAGAGAGTTCTCTGCATGTAGACAAGGAAGTTCTTGACGTGGGGTCAAAGACAATCTCTCATACAGTAGCACAGGTTTCTTGTCAACGTGAGAGGGGTGATGTTTGATTGTTGGAGCCAGGGAGGTACCGAGTTTATGGATCTGCTGATGTGATCCTGTTGCTTCGGAAGGTGAAACTAGAGCCACCTGATCATCCGGTCATTCTTCTTAGTGACGACTCGGATGACGACCGCACATGTCCGGTCCCATCGAAGAGTAGCGTAGAATCTCCGGTAGACCTCGGTGGTCCTCAGCTTACTTCGTCTGTTGTTAGTGATTACCCAATCCCTGGGCCTTCGACTTCGGAGCCTACGTTTTATTCGACCACGGATACTTTCCAGTCTGTTCCATCTACGGAGTACAAGAACATAGACCCTCATCCTTCCACTTCGGGGCCATCCTCGGAACGTACACCGGTGATTCAGGTATCGGTACCGTCTTCTGATAATGAGTGCATCTATTCGACTACGCCCAATTCTGCTTCGGATTCCGTGGCAGCCTCGACAATAGTTGGCAGTGCCCCGTCCTTGGCAAGCGGACAAACCAGTTCAAAACCTCCCCTCTCACCGAATCAAAGTATACTCCATTGCTTGCGAGTTCTTAGCAGTCGCAAGGAAGCAAAGTCAATTCTAAGCAAGTTAGATTACAATACAATTTCTATTAAGACAGTTGAGTATGTGCCTTCCGATTTTGATGGCAATGTCATATTTGAACTTCATCCAATGGAGAAGTATCCGCAATCATCTAAGGCTGGTCAGCTTCATGGAATGGATAAGAGGGACGACGGCCATGCATGGACTCGAACAACAACGTCGCATATTAAATCTGAGTTCAACCTTGCTTTTCGAACGTCGTCTTGTCTTGGGCACTTAAGATGCACAAATACTACCTGTGACTATATTAGGCGTGTTCATCGAACATCACATCAGAATGAAACTGAATGGGATGGAAGTGCGACGTCCCCATTCTTTCCAGGTTGTGACCCTCCTCCACAATCCACTGTTGTTTGCGCTATTTGCCAAATGTCCCCTACTTGCATCGCAACCTATCTGGCAAAGATTTATTACGTCCATGGAGATCGCCAAATGATAGGAGCTTGCATTCATCTCGGTGTGCATTGCCATCCAGTGAAGACGAGAAATTATAGAGATTCCTCAGCAAAACTTTGTTCTCTAATAGGCGAACAAGTAGAGGGGACTCCATCTGCTACAAGATCAGCGATTGTCCTTGAAGCCAGTAAAGAGTACTTGGGGGAGTTATTGTTATCCTCGGAAGGTGTTCCCCAAACGGTTCTTCCGTTCGATGAACTCATTCCAGTTCTTGACAAGTTTAAGCAGATGTCCTCTCCGAATATTCGTAATGAAGTGACTACGTTTCGATACTTGCATCGGTTTGGAGTAGTGGATAGTATAACAAAATTGAGGGATTCAAGTAAGTGGGCATTTATTCAAGAGAACCATTTCCCAGGACAAGGCTCAGAGTTGGACAAGGTATTCGTTTTTAAGATGTCTGAGGTTGGACCTGGATGCGGTGTTGATTCAGTTAGGCGAATGCAACCCGGGGGCGATTTGGAAGCCTCTTGGATGATGTTTGACCATGTAAAACGTGTCAAGGACTGGACCACCATGGCTTGTCACTTTTACGATTCCACGTTCTGCCGAGTCATGACAGTTGCTGTGTGCGATATGCAATCAGAGGATGTTGCTGCTCAACAGCTGTTCTGGAAGAGTCTAAATTCTGTTGCAAGGAGGCACGATATTGCTGACCCAAATTTTAAAGGATTCATGGCGGACAGCGCACAAGCTAACTGGAATGCGGTGCGTATTCTGTACGGTAGTAGAGACCCCACACTGCCAATGGAGAACCGCGAGAGAACTTGCCTATTTCACTGGACACAATCACTGGAGAAGCACACTAAAGCGGACATCAGGGCCGACCTTCAAGACCAACATTGTCGTCTCTACAAGGATTACAAAAATTCTATATCTCTTGAAGAGGCCCAGGGTCGATACCCGGCAATCCGAGCATGGTGGTTGTCATCTAGTGCGGCAACGAAGGAAGCGCTTTCGAGACTCGATTTGTGGCTTGCTTTTTGGCATTTCAGATATCGACAATGGGGCGGATTCATGCAACTTGTAAGTTCTTTTGCACTATATTCCCTGTACATATTTTAATTCTACCAAATTTTATGGCTTCCAAGTTTTACATTGTTTTCTCCTATGTTTAGTTATTTTACCTTCTGCTATCGTAGGAAAATTCATAGTTCTTATTCACTTTCAGCATATTTTAGTTTTTTGCCCTACTATGTTAGTTCGGCACTGTGTTGCTTAGCCAATTGAACTTTTTCAATCTTTGTTGCTGTTGGGCCCACATTTTCATTTCAATTTTTATTTTTATTTATTTTTAATTTTTATTCATGTTTTCCTGACAATATATGTTTTCTGGGTTTCTTCCTCGCCTAATTTTGAGCCGCCGATATCGGCTGCCTATTCAGTGTGATTTCTTTTCCGTCCATCTTTCTGTGAAATACAAGCCGCCGACATCGGCTGCTTGTAAGAGCTCTGCATTATGTAGCAATCAATTTTTTTGTGAATGAATGATTCTACAGGAGACCAATGAAGAGGTGTTGCCGATATGGGCTCCGATCAACCACGTTTTTTCCTACTCTACTGTTGTCTTTATGAATCTTTCACTAGAACTTACTGGATAGAACCAAACTTAATTTGCAAAGTCCTTTCTGATCTATCTTCTTCATTGCAGGATCTTTCTAATGCCGAGCTTGCAGAAATGCCATCCTGCAATTTGGCCGAGACAGTTCACAACAAATGGTTGCAACAATCTGGCAAAAAAGGGAACGATCTCTATGTAGCCGCTGTTGATGACATGGTCCGCGCATTCATGCAAGTTGTTGCGTACTATCAGTTTCTCAAAGGTGAGAAGCCCGGAACTGGTCCTGACAAAGACGAACTTCGACTCCGTATTGCCCATCGTACCGCTCAACGCACTGGCAATGCAAAAGTTCTTCAAGCAACTCTCGCCAAAATGCTTGGTGGAGACAAAATATCACTATAAGAAACCCGTGTTTTTTGTTATGTCCTTAATCATGTCAGCGTGTTTTTTTGATGTCTTGGAGCTAGCCAGTAATGTCCCCGTGAACGTGAGGATGTCCACGCGTCAATAATGAACAGTGGAGGTGGGAGGGTCCCGAAACGCGCGTGCGAAATAGGAGACGCGACGATGTCTCCAACAACGCGCCCGTCTCCGAGGACGTCATCGAGGACATCTTGGGTGATGCAAAACTGTCATGCTGGCAGCGGACAAGCGTTTCACCTGGGGTAAGAATGTCGAAGTTACTGCTGTGCAAGGTAGAAAGCAGCCCAACGTTAAAAAAAACAGCGAAACGGGCAGCGGTCTGCAAGAGGAGAAAAAAAAGGGCACAGGCCTTATAAAACAAGATTTTTTTTAAAAATAAAATAAAACAAATAAAGTATATAAAATTGAAGAATATTCTGATTACATTTATTAACTTTGATCCTCTGAAATTTTTGATTTGTCCACTTCGTATCACAATGGTTTCCAAAATAAAATAAAATTTTAAATATTAAAAATACAAAATATTAATTAATATTATAATAATATTTTATAAAAACTGATTATTCTGTAATTAAAGCAGACATATTAAATTCAGTACTGTATATTTAAATATTAAATAATATTTATTAATTAATATAATATTAAAATATCACTTTTCTACCAAAACCAGAATTATAAGGAATTTAGGGTGATTTTGTAAAGTCCTTGGTGGCTTACCCATGTGGACATATTATATATTTTGTAGTTTACAGCACTTCATCTACATGGCAAACACAACTCCATGTCGAATAAGGTGACACGTCATTCTGTGTATAGGTCCACGTCACTTGACACATCCAATTGAAGATGTCTCGAGTAACGTCTACATATCTTTGAGGACATCCCACAGAGACGTCTCTGAAAACATCAGCAGTGTTTGGCAAAACATTGACATGTCCTAGAAAACATCATCGTGTCTTGCAAAACATAACCATCAAGTAGGATGAATTTCGTCAAGTTCATTGGATGAATAGAGGCGGCGAGGGTTAGCTGCTGCAGCCATAGTTAGGTTATGAGGCGGCTAGGGTTAGCTGCTGCAGCCATAGTTAGGTCATGAGACCTTTAAGTAGAATTTGAGGTTGCACAAAGTTCACTTTGGCCTTCATTTCTCCAAGTAGTTAGAGTTTAGAATGTAGAGGTTGGAGTTTTAGAGTGTAGACTGAGTTTACAAGTTAGAATGTTAGAGTTTAGAGTGTAGAGGTTAGAGTTTCGAGTGTAGAGGTTAGAGTTTAGAGTGTAGAGGTTAGAGGTGCAGTGTTGGACATGCAATGTGCTGTGAGCGACATATAGACATGACCATGTTGTAGAAGACGTATGCCGCAGCACTTAGGAAACGCAGGGACGTCTTTTGAAACATCCCCGTGTCTATGGAGACATTCCTGGACATGTTCACAAACACGGCAATGTTTTAGGCTACGATGTTGTGACACTTTAGCGATGTTCAATTTTGAGTACTGTGTATGCTGTATTTGTCTATGTAATGACTATAAAGTGGAAGGCATTCATATTTTAAATTGCGTGTATATCATATTACCACATTTGCAAGTAGGCCAGTAAGCATGAATTTGGATGAATGTATATGTTACATGTATGATGAGGTATTGATGTCTTGTACTCATGTCTTGTACAACATACTCATGTCTTGTACAACGTATTCATGTCTTGTACAACATCTCTCGATGTCCCTCCAAAACACCATCACATACAGAGAGTCAGCAATACGATGCATCAGGGGATGTCACGTCAGATACGCATAAGTTCTTTGAGATGTTTGTGATGACACCCTCATTGCCGACGACCATGGGTCGACAACGTATTGGAGGACGCGATCATGTCCATCGCCACGTCCTCTAGGGGATGGCGATGTTCAACGAAATCAGCATCAAAATCTAGGTAGCGTTGGCGTAGACGTCGAACAGGACATCTCCACGTCAACCCGGGACGTCTTAAAAAACATAGCCATGTTACCAATGACGTCCCCGCAAACACGAATCTGAAAAAAAAACCACGCAAATCTCTGCTGACGTGGCCTGCCACACCACTCTTTCCCGGGTCCAGGTCAGACGCCACGTCAGATTCCATGTCACCATTGGATCGGATGAAATTCCCGGTCATGTAGCACTGCCCGTCATCCTGCCGCTTAGGTGTCGTCTACGTGGCACCCAGTTGGCACCATTTCCAGCCTCCCAAAATCTCCAAAAATCGTCCCTGTCGCAGGGATGTCCTCGCGTTTTTGGTGATGTCCCCACGCGTTTTAGCGTGTTACACGCATTGGTACGTCAGAGGGATGTAAATTCGGATGTCTACATGTCTCCTGGGACATGATTCAGGACGTGACAAAAAACACGGGTTTCTTATAGTATATGCACCCGGGATCCTCACTTGGAAGGTGAAGAAGAATTCCTTTCTTTGAAACAAAAAGCAGACCTCTTTCCTAGCTCAGAATTTGATTCTCATCGCCCTGATAAGATTAGTGTCTCCCGTCCACGACTTAGGAGACGACGAGATGACCTGAAGATCGTTGATCTCACAATTGACGACTTTGATTTGCCACCTAAGCCAATTCCTCCTCCTGCAGCGGTTGATTCCTTTGAAAGTCCTATTGTTCTGCCTCCTATTCATCACGTGAAATCTATTCAAGAGACTGCTTGCGACGAGGGGTTGTGGCACATCGCAAGGCTCCCAAAGACCTCAGCTAAAGCTTGCTTTGCCATGCATGGATGAAAGAAATGTGTTGCTAAGATTGTGCAAGGGGGACGACCTACAGCTGCTCCTACTTATATTGGCCTCATGGACAATTACAAGAAGACTAGAATGGATAAGATGCAATTCTTCTTCTGTAGAGATGATATCCATCGTTGTGTCCATAGTTCTAAACGACCGTGGGTCGTTTCAAAACCCCCTATCCCAGATATATGGCTAGTGAAGATAGGCACAAATCTTAGCAAATCGGAGATACTTGCTCTTGAGGGCGGCGGCTTCAGACTTGCCGAGCGTGTACAGATGTCTCCTTGCCAATTGTTTGGTGAGGGCATATCAATGAATCTGTCGGACTATCCTCCATCTCCAATCGTTCAGACCATCCCACCACGAGATTCGGGAAGGCCGTCCGTAGGAATCCTACAGCGCCTACCACTAAGCATCACAACAGTTGTGCCTCGGCGCTATCACTAGCCGCAAATATTTGCGACATTCTTATGGTACCACCTCCTGCTCTAGGCTCCATTGTTATTTTACAATCCAGTAGCATTTCGAAGGTCTCACGATATATGTTGACGATTGGCCAATTCCCGTCCTGTGATTGTCCATCTTTTACTGAGATGTCAAAGAAATCACTAAGCAAACGCGGTGCGTGGACCTACTGCAAGCACCTTTACTATATCTTTACCGTAGTATGTGGATTAGACGAAAACGTCAATGTCTTCATGCACTCTCCTAGTTTCAGTTGGAATGAGATCAAGCGAGTCCTCCAGATTCTCCTCCTAAAACACTACGGTGTTTGAGTATATTTCAGAACTCTTCAATTTGTTTTATTCTACTAGTATAAATATTGCGGTGAGACTTAAAGGGCCACCAAAACTTTTTATTCCTATGTAGTTTCTTTTATTTCGCAAAAAAATGATGGAATGGATGTGCGGTGTACTAGGTATCATAGTAGTATATTGTTATTTGGATTCGGAACTCCGCTCTATATCTGTTCACTTTTGCTGTCATTGTCTCTAACACTCTATCCTTACATGATTTCCATCACACTTCTCGTGAATCGCACCTATACCGTACCCTAATCGTTTTGCATCTCCACACCATCACCGTCTAGTTCTCTCTAACCCTAATCCTTAAAACCATACGGAGCCTAAACTTAGGCTATGTCCTCGTTGCTCCATAATACTCCTCCCCCCCCTAAACCATTTTCCTTTATCCACCTCAATTGTGTTCCCACTCTCAATTTACTTTCCGCTCTCTCTCTACCGATTAAACTTGAATTCTCCTTCATCTTCTCAGCCCCAAAAATCCTATCTTCTCATCATTGCACAACCGTATCTCCACGGTTATAGGCCTTCTTCCTCAAGATTTGCAATTTCTCTTTCTCGTGCACATGTCTTGTCCAAAAAGATTTTGGCCCGCCTGAGGTTTTAGCCACCAAATCCACGGTAATAGGACCATGTATGTACTACATTTAGTGATTTTTTTCCTTCTTAAACATTATAAATTTAACTTTTTCCTAGACTCTTCCTACTTTTTGCGCTATGCGCTCGCAAACCAAGGCTCGCCGCTCTCCGCTCGCGACTCTATGCTCGCAAAATAGCCTCATCCAGTCCACATATTACATGTAGAAGTTTAATAGATTTAGAGTTTTTTTAATGTATATATTAACCAAAGTTCATAAAACATTGAGTAAGGTTGTTGAATGTATTTCTCCACAAACATGTATTGAAATTTGGTTCTAGTCCATGGAAAGCATGCCTCAAAAAGCTCAAAAGTTTAGTCATATGTGAGTTGCATTCTCCTTCAAGTTCTGGCACACACAAATCCCTCAAACGCGCTTCCCCCAATCATGCGCAACCCCCTCCAAGCATGCACGTCCCCCTCCCAGACATGCAGCCCCCCTCCTCCAGGTGCGCGCCTTGAGCCTTTTAGCCACTTTGGACTCCCAATTAGAGCACATGGGGCCCGAGTTGAGCGACTTGGAGCCCCCAGATAAAGCACTTGGGACTCGAGTTGAGTCACTTGGGGCCTCCAAGTACAACGCTTGGAGCCCCGGTTGAGCCACTGGAGGCCCTCTAGTAAAGCACTTGGGGCCTCACTTGAGTGACATAAGTCCCCGAACAAGAGCAATTGGGGCCGTAGTTGAGCCACTTGGAGCCTTCAAGTAGATCACTTGGGGCCTCAATTCAGTCACGTGGGGCAATTGTTGAGCCCTAGTTGACCCCAACAGAGCCGCGATTGATCCCTAGGTAGAGCATATTTTAGTTTTAACTTGACTAATATTGTAGTCATTTATAGTGTACAATTGACTTTTGTTTTTTGTTTTAGTTATTGTCTTGTTTACGCAAGGTTGTAAGTGCTTATACTTTAGAAAATTGGCAAGATATTTATATGGAGAATAATTTATTCTCAATAATAAATGAAACTTTTAATGGTATTGATACCACACAAATGATGATTTTGAATATTCAAAATTCAAAGTTTGATACAGTGATATTAATATTTTCAGCCAACATATGAAATAATGAGTTCAATTATTAAAAGACTTTAATTGAAGCCAATCACTACTGAGAAACATCCCGATATGAGGGAAAATAAATAAATAAAATCTACAACGAAGTAAATATAAATCTATAAGTCATGGCTATCTTGCACATGGTGGAACAAAATCAAATGGCAATGTAGTCATGTATCATCAAGTGCATGCGTCCCCTCCAAGCGCATGCGCCCCCCTCTCTAACGCGTCTACCCCCCCTCTAAGCACGCGTGCCCCCCTTCTCAGATGCTGGCACCCCCCTCCCAAATGCTCGCACCTCTTTTTCCTGACGCTCGCACCCCTGCTCCCAGATGCTCACGCCCCCCTTCCCAGACACTCAAGCTCTTTTTCTCAGACACTTGCGCCCCCCTCCCAAACCCTCGCGTCCCGCTCTCTGCTGCGTGTCCCCCCCTCTAAGCATACGCACCCCCCTTCTCAGATGCTCGCGCCCCGCTCCTAAACACTCGCGCCTCTTTTTCCAAATGCTCGCGCTCCCGTCCAAACCCTCGCGCCCCCTCTCAAACACTCGCGCCCCCCCCCCTTTCAAATGCTCGCACTCCCCAACTGCTAGCGTCCTTCCATGTTTGCTTTACTCCTCGGAATATTTGGTGACATGTCAGACGCGTGACAACTTTGTTGTACATGGTAACTCCATTTTAACCATTCGGATTGTCAACCCTATGTTGACCTATAATGGACCTCCTCTAGACCTTCACGGACAGAGGTGGACTGGGTGGTCTTTTGAACGGGGAGCTCCGCTGAACAACCTTGTATACACTCGCAAAACCCTAATGGATGAAATACATCCGTTGGGCGGATGTGGTGTGGCGGACGTACGTCTTACAAACGTAGATTAGAACTAACTAATCTACTTTAACACTATGCAATGTCGTACGGTCCTTGATACCACACCCGCTGACAGAGTGTATGTGGTGTTGTTGGCACTTGAGTAATACATGTAACCAGATATCAGGTTCCATGGAATTGCAAATGGGGCATGTGATGGAGGGATATCTTTCCGGTCCAAAGAAAGTTATTTTCTGACATTCCCCATATAAATGTTTTGTCCTAAATTATATGATATATGTTTTCTATGAATTTGTGAGAAGAGGATTCTTCCAAAAGTCACTAAAGAATTTATTACCAATATCTTTGTTACCTATCCATTTTTCTATGGAAATTTTTCAATTAATTTTCCTAGGTTGTTATAAAAATTGTGTCTTTTTAGGTATTGGCTAGGAATTGTGTAGGACCGTTATCCGGGGAATTGCCGATGGACGGCCATTTATCACTTTGATAGTATTATGACTTTGTATGGACATGTTTGTATGGGTGTTTGGCTTTCCTATGTTATTTGTCTCTTCATGTTTTAGCTAGATGGTTTGCTTGTTCATTAATATCAATGTTGAGATGGGCCCTTACTTTGTATTGATTTGTGGGTTGCATACGTGATTGTAACATTTGTACCATTGAGGCAAGAATGACTATATCTAGGTGGCTATTATGTATGGTAGGGTGTTGTTTTTGTGTGTTTAAGCGATATAATACATTTACACAGTCTCTAGATATGTGTGCAAGTTTGTATGGGTATTTGATGGTTGAGCTTTGTAGTGTTTTTTGGACGGCCATTATTTCTGCTCTAATGATATTTTGTAATTCATGTAGCTGTTTGGAATTTTCAATGCCTTTCGATGCGTTGTATGTACCATGTCTAGTTTTTTCTTGATGCCAATTTCCAAGGCTTATTTTTGTTGGTTCTTCAATTGATCTGACTGTATAGTAACAAAGTTAGGGATTTCACTTTAGTCATAGATTTTGTGTTGTAGGTTGGAAGTGGTGTTATATGAATCGTGGGTGTTTGGTTTGAGGTTGGATATTTAAGTTTTGACCATTTTTTGCTACAGTTAACTATGATAGGGGTCAGCATTAGCGGGGCAATGTTGGTGTAAACTTGTTTTATATTTTAACTATTGGTTAGTAGTTCAAATTGTTCTAAGTTTGTACGGGAACCTATTTTGGTGTCTTGGTGGTGTATACACATTATTTGTATTGTGGATTTTTCTCTTCTAGTTTTGTTTAATTTTGTTGGTACAATGGATTTGGTGTAGGTTATTATATTTGCAGCAAAAAGGCATATGATGTGAGAATCTAGAAATGGGCATGTGTTGAGGTGAGTGTTTTGATACCAATCATCATCTAGTAATACAAGGTATGTTATGTTGGTTGGATTATGTTTTGCTACGAGTCTAGCCCAATCTATCATTTGTTGAGCCTTTTCTTTGTTGTGTGGGTGTACGTAGCTGATGTCTTCTCATTTGTATTCAAATGCTTTGCCAAGCGAGCCAAAAACTTTGTCTCGTGAGTACGGAGAGAAATATTTGGTTAGCTTTGTAGAGCAGTGACGCTATCTTGTGAGCGGTGAGCAGTGAGCGGCGAGCGGCGAGCATAAAAAGCCTTAAAATCTGAAAAAAAATTGTCAATTTTTTCAATAAAAAGTGAAATTCGAGGTTCTTTCAGCCCATTATCAGGTTTTGGTGGCATTTTTATCAAAAACTTCTAATTTAAGAAATTACCCTATAGCTGTGGTAACTTGCAATATTGGGTGTTTTTCATATATTTCGGTCTTTTAGAGTTCCCTGCTTTAGTTTAAGGGTGTATCATTTTGGTTTTTTTTTGGAACCACTATATTTATAAATTGCCATATTAGTTTATATAGCAGATATTTACTTCGGTTCAAGAAAACGTCAAGGTAGAATATCATACGAAGCGGACAATTTTAGATAGTACTTGTTGATTTTTGATATTGATGATCTTAAAACCCAGGGGGTATCACCTAGGTATTAAGTGGATATTTCACTGGTATTATACCGGTAAAACATTCGATTTACATGGGTATGAACTGTTACCTAGGTATTGCACGGAAATTTTGCATTCCATGCATATCAACGGTACAAATGTTTCATTCTTTTCCCACAATATTGGCAGTTTCCATTTCCAATGACTTATGCTTAAAACCGTTCACTTCAAACTCTAGAACATGCTAAGTACGGGAATCTGTTGCACAGAATAATATTACGACATATATTAATTGAACTCATGACCATCAACTGTAGTCAGGAAATCAATGATGGAGTGAGCATTGGATACATGAAGCTTCACTTGAGCAGCCTAGAAACATAGATATTGCTGATTCAGACGATTTCAACGCCTTCCTCACGCTCGTTTGGTGATGTTGGCAAGCTCGAGAATGCACATAACTTCGTTAAAGCTATAGATTGGAGCATGCATGAACAGGTCTTCTTTGTAGTCCATCTTACATAGGTAACGTAAGATGTAATACACATGCTTGCAATACTTCCATTGCCCCTTCTTTCCCAACGCTTCGGATTGCATCTTCAAAAAATCAGGGCATGAACATCCTGGGAGGTCCAAAAACGTGACGCAATAGGACTTGTCCTTCCCCGTGTCAAGAGTGATAACGCATCCCTATCTCGGATACAGTATGACAAACAGGTTCGAGACGTAGCAGTTATTCGTAAGAGTTGCGCTTGACCACTTCTTGCGTTGGTCAATTGTGGGAGCATCTGTTGTTCTACGAATCGCGTAGCCATTCCAAAAGTTGTGGTGAGAATTGGGGTTTGCTGGAATGGGGAAGTGAGATCGCGGAAGAGGCATGTCCATAGACACTTGGAATTGTCTTCGTGGTGAAAGAGCTCCACGCTGTTGCAATTGGAAACCTGCTGAATCCAATGCTAAAACCTCGTGCACAGTTAAATTTGTGCCAAGTTTCACAGGCCACGATATTGGAACTGCTGGCCAGTCCATCACGAACGCTTTCTTCGATCCCTTTACATAGCGGCCTACATCGTCTGGACAAAACCAAAACTACCCGGTTGGCATGTCAAGCTTGCGCTTCGTGGATCCAAAAATCTCTACACCTTCTAAGCCGCACGTCCTGGTTAGTAAATCCTCAGCTCCGGGAAAGTTCCTAACAACATCAGCTATGAGTTCAGGATCACCCAAATGTTGTGCAGATCGCAACCGAACCGTACTTTTGTCCGGACCTTTTTCAGATGCGCCGCCCTTCAACCATGCTCGATACGAAGTAATCTGCATGAAAGCCCGGACGAGGTCGTCTACGGTTGCTGCTTATAGACACGTCATTGTGTTTCCAGATTGTTGTAGCCAACGATTGTGGACTGTTTTGGCAAGGTTGGAGGAAGGCATCTCAGCCCTCTCGTCAAGCGTGAGATCCTCATGACAAGCAACAATCGTCATTAAATATGAGTGGATTACGTTTGAAGGAAGTAATGGAGCGTAAACTATATAGAGCATGAATACAACTTACAAGCTGCATTGCGCCCCCCCATTGTCGATAACGGAAGTACCAGAATGCCATCCAATCCTCGAGAGCACGACGTCTGATTTTGGTGGTGGCACCAGAGGACACCCACCACGCTCGAATGACATTGTATTGAGCTTCAGCCTCATCATCAGTCTTCGCATTTTTCCAGATCTTGTAGAGGCCAATATGTTACTCTTGGAAGCCAGGAAGAATGCTTCTAGAGGTCGCACGTTGGAGACACTTTGTTCAATGAAATAAGCATGTTCATTCTCTGTTATCCATGGGCTTGTCCTTGTCGCCGCTGCCATATACTCGCCGAACGGCATGCCAATTCGCACCAGCACTGTCAGCCATGAAGCCTTTGAAGTTCACGTCATCTAGGCCATATTGCCTCACTGTATCATTTAGATTCTCCTAGGTCATTCCCCGGGTTGCATACGGCTAACGGGGTCTACACGACTTTCACATCGGTCGACAGACATATTATAAAGAAATACTTTACCTTGAGACTGGCCTGGAAACTTGTTTTCGTGGATGAAGACAAATTTGGACGACTCCTTCAGCTCCATGATGTTGTACATTACACCATTCCCTCCACTGTAGAACTTCTTGCACGTGGATACTAAATTCCTGATATTCAGAGATGAAAGAGTCTCAAATTGATCAAGGACAACATCCAAAGATGCTTCTTCAAGAATGGGCAACTTAGACTGTGGACGGATCATGTAGTCGGAGAGGAAATTCTTGCTCGCAGCCATGACAATTGCTGAATTAGTAGCCTTGGGCATACGTTGGACTTCTTTTGCTACGCAATCGTGCATGACGTCCATGGCATCTTGATCTACGCCTTTTGAGATTGGATGAAGATGATGCCCCAAATGGATTGCAGCACGTGTTCAATCGGGATCGATAGATGTCACATAGTATATACGTGCATCACAAAGAGCAATACAAATTGGAGGGGTTTGGCAGACCTTACATGAGAGCGTAGATTTATCGGATGGTGCTCCATTCACTGAAAATGGAGTGAACGCGAACCCGCTCCACTCGGTCTCATTCGAGTGCCCATTGTTTCGAGACTGATAGTCACAAGTGATGTTAGGGCACCATAGATGACCCGTGCATACAAATTTTCGGTACGTAAGACCAAAATCGTTCTTGATATTTGTAGTCATTGTCTTGCACCACGTGTGACCATCGTGTTGTTTACTCATCCCATCTAGGCCCCCCCCAAACTGAAGGGGAATATCCTTCGGGAGAGGAGGAAGTTTGAATATCATGTCTCCATCATACTTTGGAGGCAAATACTTAACATGTTTCAAATCAAAAGTATCAATATCAACTCAGGACAACTCAGACCTGGACCCTTTCCTATTACAAGTATGCCGGACATGAACAAGTATGCTTCGGACATTTCTCGAGCCAGGATGAACTGGGGGCTTCCCCAAAGAATGAGACGGAGATACTTGAGCATATGATGGAACGGGGGTAGAAATATTACGAGCAGCGAACTGATGAGACAAGGTCCAGGGAATCTTTGATTCACCAAGGTTCACATCAAAAAGTTCATCTTCCTCTGTATCGCTAAGAATATGGACGCTAGGAATAGACCTAGTGCCTAAATCCGGCACGAGTACGGTATCACCAAAATCGGCCGGAGGAGTCATCACGGCAACGGACACATGAGCGGCCATTTGAACATCTGAAAGACCAAATACTATAAACGAACCACGACACAAGTTCCAGAGAAATCCTACCACGTCACTATCTTTCATTTGATAGATGGAGTGCTCGTGCATACCAACGCTATCAAAGACCTCTTGTTCAATGTGGATCGTACCAGCACGATAACCAAAACGTACACATAGCAATGACTCGGAGATACAAACTGTGCCATTGTCGCCAATGGGCACGACAAGTGGAGGGCCGCCTTGATGGGAAGTAAGATGCGAAAATATATAAATCAATAAAGGGATTCTCTTTGCTAGTCTGTTGGCGGCCCAACTGTACAATGCTACAAATTAAAATACATGTATAATTTGGAATAGAGAAGTCGTGAGTTGGAACACCGATTACTTATATTGTTGCTTGTCCCGTTGGAATGGGTCATGAATTGAAATTTAGCATTTCTAGCTAGCATTATTCAAATATGAAGATGCTTAACTAAAATAGTGCCACGTAATTGACAGCGCCATCAGAAGATTATGTGAGACGTCTATTGTAGAGCTAGTCGACAACGTGTAAGTTATTAGATCTGAGAAGAGCATTAAAATATATAGTAGGACTCTGGTGTGAACGGAAGCAAGAAAGAGTAGAACAAGGGCTCTTATACCTTAATGAAGGAGTATTGCATTGGGTTGTTTGGGTTCATAGGATCTTTCTGATGTTGAAAGAAAGTGTGGTGGGCTAGTTTGGCTATCGTGTAGATGATGACTAAGATAGGTGGACGGAAGAAGCGAAGTACAATTTTCTCTAATCCGAAGCAGACGCGGGCTCGAAAGGAGCGGCAATGATAGTAGTCAGTGTTGGCTGCTCAGAACCAGGAAGTGATAAACATCGGAATCGGGCGAACGATTTATGAATTTGTCAAGTATCCACCAGAGACCGGATCCCGTCCAATCAAGGATTCAGGTATGTTGTATTTTTCAATTTATTTATATCACTGGATTTGACTGAATAGAAGAAAGTGAATAGGTCCCTTTGATTCTGACCTTCCGGTTTGTTATTCAGGAGTCTTGCACCTGCATTAGTATTCATGAGCATCTTGAAGAGGCATACTCTATAAAAGATAAGAGAGTGAGAATGTATCATAGATCCGGTACCACACAGACCTCGTTGCAAGTAGATAAGAGATCAGAAGGCAGTAAAGGCTAGTCTGACTGCCAAAATAGTGACTCAAGTGAAGAATATGGGAGCCGTGTAAATCCATCACGGCCCACATTGGTTGGAAACGGTTCCTCATCAAAGGCATCCGGTATTGGAGTAACGGCTCATCGAAGAGGCGCAAAGGACCTCGTGGATATATAACTAGAACCAGAAGGGACCCACCAAATCAGGTATGTCACCATGCGGGGGTCTTTCATCACCCTAAAATTGTTCTTAGATCATGAGCGACTTGTTTCGTCATGGTTCGTCAGGGTCAATGAGCTCCTTCCAGTCATACTGAACTCGAGAACTAGGGTTACAGATTCGTTCGTCACTTCTCGAGTTCAGCAATACAGCTCGTGCAAGGATTAGTCACTTCTTGGGATCCGCTTGGGTTACGCTCATGATAGGGTTTTGAAGATGTGTGCACTCTATACGTAAGGTGGGGAGACTGGTTGTAACTTGACGTGCATCACACTGCATTGTGTACAGCCAACATTGCGCATAGTGTTTCCTTGTATGAGTCGCCTCACTTTGCCTAACCCTAAATCGTGAATTTGCTTGCTTCGGTTTTACTTCGTGGTGGATTATCTAAATCTAGCGAGTCTGAATGTGAGAGCAGATTTTGTTAGCGGGCAAGAAGCGAGGTAGTTCGAGGTCAGCGGAGGAAGCACTACAGAAGATGGAAGAAAGATTTCAGGTACGTCCTTGTTGTTCCTTGCTGGTCACGACCTTGAGAGAAGTGATCATGCTTAGTGAGTGAGTGTCGGGATGTGCGGGATGAGGGACAGGTGTATGAGTGATTGTGAGGTCGTTGAAAGCGTTTTCATGTGCTCTTGTGTGTGGGTGAGGTGTGAGTAGTCGTGGGCTAGGGGCTGTAGAAGAGGGTAAGTGCGTGTGAGGCTGGGTGAGGGAGCACGAGGGGTGAGTGCTTGTGAGGTTGTGGGGTGGGGTTCGGGTGGCTTGTGTACATGAGGTGGGCTGAGTGCTCGTGCGAGAATGCATGATATGGAGAGCATGGGATCGATGAGGGGCATGCTCGCGTTGCTTTCTTACAGTAGCGCTTGCTGGAAACTGAGTGTTTTAAACTAGTGAGAGCACGCGTGCCAAAGATCTCTCCAGTAGGGAGGGGATTTGAGAATTTTTATGAAAATCAGTGATCCCTGAAAATGGCTTTCAGATCCGAAAGCCATTTTCAAGGGTCAGTGATTTTCATAAAAATTTTAGAATCCTCCCCCTACTAGCGAGCTCTTGGTCGCGCGTTGAGTTTTCCACAAGGCTTGCTGGTAACGGCCTTCATAGAAGTCGTCACGCTTAGTGAAAAAGTGTCGAGATGTACAATGTGGGACTGGTGTGGGGATGTGCGAGGTCGTGGGGTGGAGTTCGGGTGGCATGTATACGTGAGGTGAGCTGTGGGATGGACTGGGGGCCATGGATTTTTAGTGTTAGTTCTTGTTTTTATTCCATTTTATGGTTTAACAGGATTCATTTTGTTACTTCGGTTTTTAAAGAATGACAGTTGCAGGTTGAGGCTATGGAACCTTCGGCGAATTCTTCGGGTGAGGACCTTGAGATTGTGGAGGACGACGCTAGCGTCACCGAACTTGTTGATGAGCATGGGCTGACTTCAACACTTCAGTCTTTGCGGAGGTCTATCCGTGGGACCTCATACGACATCCTACAGAGCAGTATCTGTTCCATCGCAGGTGATCTCTCCATTCCGCTCTGCCGGATGGTGCCCATGACTGAGGTTAAATTACCTCTTCGGAGTGATGTTGAGAAATTGAAGGGGGAGTTCGTCAACGGGTATCGACCGGGTTCAGCATGTTTTAACGTTTCAGTGAAGAGTTTCTCCCTCGTGGAGAAGCGGGTGCAACCAGCAAACAGGTCAACTTGGTCTGAGCTTTGGGTAGAAGAGGACCGGAAGTTCGAGGAGTTGTTGAAGACTCGTTCGGAGTACTCGGCGTTTTCGAAGAAGTTCTTCTTCGTGTGGGATGGCAATCATCGCCACATGGCTTGGACCGAGGCGATTTCCCAACTACACCCATCCAATGTTGCCTTTCACGTGCCAGTTAGAGCCGTGGTTATAGAGCCGACTATCGAGAACCGTCACATGTTGCTCAACGTGATGACCAACTTGAACAGGTATGTAGGAACTAAGGTACTCGTAACTTCGTTTGATTCAGTTGCTTATACTTTTGGACTTCATTTTATTAAAATATAACATTCTTTTGTCGTAGGCAAAAAGAAGCTGACACTATAAGAAACCCGTGTTTTTTGTGACAGGGCAACTAACGTGCAATTATGTTTTGTGCAGCATCCGGCACGTCAACGTTGACGTCCAAAAAAATCCGTTATAATTGACATGCGAAAAACATGCCAAAATCTCAAAAAACAGGCCCACGTTTTTTAAAACGTCACAAAAACTTGGGGGTTGAAGGTGTTAAAAATCTGCGATGTGGCTGCCACGTCGCGTCCACGTCATCGCCACATGGACGGGCAGTGCCACATCTCCAACTTTTTCATCCGGGCCCTTAGTAATGTGGCCCATGATGTGGCGCATGACGTGGCATACGATTGTGACTAGGCTTGCATACGTGGACCCGCCATTTTATGACGTGGCACCTTTAAAATATGACGTGTCACTTTTTAAAATATGACGTGGCATGTCCAATCAGCATAGTTTAATGCAATAATTAATTGTGGACAGTGTAAATTGGGACGTCATTTCTAACACGGTATGTTTTCTGTGACGTTCGTTATGACGTTTTCTGTGACGTTCGTTGAGATGGAGGTCACCAAAAACAAGCACCAAGTCAGCAAAAGCAAGTGCCATGTCACCAAAAAGAAGCGCCATGTCATCAAAAAGTACCGTATCACTTTAAGTTTCAAGGGTAATTCAAATTCATCCAAATAGATGGATGAAAGTGAATCACTCTTGATTCAAGTGTGATGAGATAGGAGAGAAGGCCTTACATATATATACAATGGGATGCACAAGTGGTGACAATCCATATGGGATTATTGGATTTGTCATGGTGGTAGCCTCGTGTTAGCATAAACATTAAAATGTCACAGTAGACGTCCATCCAGACGTCTATTCCAACATCCTCTTTGCCTACGTGGCAGCTGATTTCAACCTTGCCTACGTGGCACAAACATTTTTAAAAGAATCCAATTTCTACCTTGCCTACGTGGCTCAAACATGTTTTTTGTGATGTCAGTAACGACATCCATGTTTTTATTTTTGTAGGGGTCAGCCCATCTCCATTGTATTTTAACCGTTGGGCAGTGTTTTACGGGAGGTTGCAGTAACAATCTCGAAGTTACTCACAGTGAAGCTAAACCCCCTTGCAGACGTGGCATTGTCACCTTTCTGAGGACGTTGTCTAAAACATGACTATGTTCACTAGGACGTCCCGCAAAACAAATACGTTTATGCTAACATCTCTCCGTTTTTCCGCCAATTTTTCCATGTTTGGTGCAACATCCACCAGAATCCGAGAGCCCAAGGCTCGGCCCGTTCGCAAAAACATGTTTTGAAAAACACACTTGATCACAGCTAACGTCACAAAAATCACGGGTTTCTTATAGTGTGATTACGTCGTGCAACACCTCACACACGACATAAAGCGTGTTCAACATTTCGGTCTCTTAGAGTTTGAGTAGTTGAAGGGGCTCATCAACGATGAAGACTACGAAGTCAGTGTCCTTGAGTGGTCAAAGAAGGGACAACAAAAGTAGCACCACATGACTCTGGAAGCATTTGTAAAGCTCATGTATGAGGTACATGATGATCCAGAGAGACCAGCTAACACTTGCCATTTATCTCCTTTTGATAATCCTACACTAAATTTTCACGTCCTTATGTTGTCCACACCGAGACCTGATTGCTGTTCAAGAGGAGCAGATTCAAAAGTTTAAGGACACCTTGGTCATGGGTGTTAGTGAAAATCGGCGTGGAAGTGCCGCAGAGTTGGTGAGCCGTTGCACTGAAGCTGTGCAAAAGAAGAAGACGACGTGCCAGACCATGCTCACTCGGATGTTGGCAATTGCCAACCTGGCAAACGGGGAGGATTTCTTCAAAGAGGTTGGGTAAATTTTATTTATTTAAACAGAATCCATATTGATTTCCTAACTCATGGCATTGTAAATTCCACTCTAATGGTTGATATTGTGATTTAGGTGAATCGTCACTTTGATGTCTACCAGGTGCAGCCCGAGATGACTCCCAAGAAACTCCAGCTCATTGCCACTTCTAGGGTAGCTCCAAAGTTCAAGTCGCGTTGGTGCAGGTGGTGGAACATGAGCAAGGGCAGTAGGATGGAGTATAACTTCCCTGCCTCGCCAGCGTCAGATAAGGTTCTTCGTGGCTGGATTGACAAGGTAGCATTCTGGGCTCGGATAAGGTCCACTCTTTCTTGACATTAACATCTTTTTTGTATGATTGTACTATGATCAATTCCTAACTATGTGGATTTTGTTTTACAGCTAGAGGAAGAGTCTGAAAAGCTATATGCAGAGATTCTCTTTGAAAACAACATTGTCCTTAAGACTGAAGGGCTTCCGAATCCCGTTCCCGCCATTGGAAAATGGATTGAGGCAAAGAGCATGACATTGTAGACTAAGGTGTTCTCTACTCACATCGGGAAGAGGGTCTCTTACACGAAGGGCGAGGAGTTTATGGTGCAGGACGGTTGCGAGAAGGTTCTGAAGCGAGCAGTGATGCGATATTTTTGGAGAGTGCTCGTGGCCCATGGATCCTTGTTAGCCGGAGATCTACCCATCCGTTTCGCAAAGTGGATAGATACTTTTGCTCCAGAGTGTATCTTCATAGATACTCAGAGGCGTCGATTTTCTGCGCACCACCTCCTCCAATGCCCCTGGTACTTGGAGATGCGGGAGGTGGATCCCACACCTGGAGACGAGGTCCAGCTACGAGTGGCCTGCGAGTCCATTGCGGTTCCTCCTGTTGTTGGCAGCGTCCTTCTTTTGTTGGCGGCTCTGTTGGCAGTGTCTGAGGAGCAATCCGAGAAGGTCAAAGCCAAGGCTGCTGAGAAAGCGGCTAAGGCAATAATCAAGGAACAAGAGAGGGAGGCTGCTAGCTGGCTAGAGAAGGAGAGTTTAAAGAAGGAGAAGAAAGAGACGAAGGAGAGGTACAAGGAGTTGGCGGCGTTGGTGGCGAAGGAAGGGCCCCAGAAGCTGTTTACTCAACTGGGAGGATTTGCAGTCCCTCCTGCGGTGACTTTGACGATGGGCGTTTCAGCCTCAGCTAACAACCGACCTTCTATCTTTGAAGTGAAGCCCTCTCAGACGGTGTACTCGATTCCGTTATTTGATCTTCCTCAGTCTTCTACTGCTGCGAAGGTGATGTGTGAGAGTGCCCTCTCCACCATGTCTCTCTTTGATAGTGTCGTTGTGGAAGGTGACGAACCAACAGCTTGGAAGGAGCTTCGCATGTTTTTGAAGGAGCACTCGGGCTCACGGCATCGGCGACATGAGGCTGTGGATTGCACTCTAGGTTTGGCAGATATGGTACTGTTCGACGTTCCAGAGGATTTACCGATCCCTGACATTGATGGCGGCATCGATGTACCGAATTGGAACAAGCTTCCAACCCGATTATCAGATGGAGGGAAGAAAGAATCCCATTGGATTTACCGGGCCTTTGAGATGGTTGAGGCGTTGCTTCGTGACGAGGCGCCGCTTATCGTGTCCTACCCGAATTCGAAGTTCATCTCCAATGAACTTTCAGCCTAGGCCAATTGGGCGAGATTTGTCGAGGAGACAAAGTGGTTTTCCATCAACAGGCTGTCACTTTTCCGTGATGGCCACCCTGGGCGCACTCACAAGTGCTTCCTTGTGAAGTGCTTTGTGGGAAAACTGGATCCCGCTGTTCCATTCTCATTCTTTGATAGGATGGAGCTGCAAAGAGACGAGATTCACCTGTCTTCAGATGGTCACATGACCAATCTCATTACTCAGGAGATGCTGACTATGAGGGCGGATAGCGATGTACCATGGCGTGGTGCGCGAGAAAAGTCTACGAACCTCATGGAGGCTCTGATTGATCTCTGCACATAGGATGTGGACATTGTCCTGGATCTCATAGCGTCTACTGGTTAGTTCATTTGATTACAAAATTCTTCTGTTCTACTTTCGCTTTCTAATGCTAACATCGTATGAATTGTTTTTTTCATGAAGGGGCGTCTATTAAGGCTTGCAAGGCTATTAAGCGGCACATTTTGGCACTGGAGGAGGATCGAGAGTTGGTGGAAGAAGTCCTTCTTCCTTTTATTCCTAACACTATTGAGGTCGAGTCAGCATCGCCACCGGTGGTGGCGGGAGGCTCTCGCAAGTGCCCCTTGGAGGTTGATGACGACGAGCCAGAGGTGAAGACCGTCCCCAAGAGACGTTGTGAGTAAGTCCTACCCTTATTTGGTTCCAGTTTTGGAATGCGGTTTATAGTTCTAGCTTGTCTCATGTTTAAATTCTTAACAAGACTTTAATTTGTGCATTCGGCCTTCGTCGTTGATGGCATCACTGTCAAGGACTCATGTTGGAGTGCTTTCTCCATTGTTGTTGAAGGTTAAGAGTCCCACACGACGATTCCATTTGAATCCCTGGGATGCCCGGGTTGCAAACGCCATGGCAGCACAACATTCCCCTCCACGTCTTCAAACCGTAGTCCCACGTAGGTTTACTATATGTCTGTTCATAGATGGGGAGGCTAGCATTAGTGCCTCGGAAAGTAGTGATAGTTTTTCTGACGATAGTGACTCCAATGACCTTGTCGCAAAGGGATCTTGATTCCTCTCCATTGGTTTGTTGCTTTGTTTACCATCACACTACCAAATGGTTGTCTTCATCATTGTCCCATCGTGAATCATCTTCATTCCTGTCAAAATCCCATTCTATTCACGTATGTCTATTAAAAACATCTTACGGCATTCTTCGTTATGAAAAGATATCGTTCTATCTACGATTTAAAATTTGATTCATTATAAATATCCTTTGTAACTTGGTTACATGTCTTCTAAGTTTGTATGCTTTGTATCTTAGGCATTGCTCTTTTTTTAACAACCGTTCGCTAAGAATTAAATTGTTTCAATTTAGAGTGGTTCGGACACAATGGGTATCTCCCTAGTATCTAATTTTTTCACCTATGTATTACATGGATATCACCAAGGTATTATAAGGGTATGAACTAGGTATCACATGGATACAGCCTGCCACCCTGAACCATATAATTTTGATTTTTTCCATTGTATTTCATAGTCTATTGACTTGTCGCAGTACGCTGAACTCTAAATCCTCACCCATAAGCGTCCCTTCCAATTTCAATTGAATTGTTGCAATCAATCCTAAACTACTCATACTTCCATATGTCCAAGTACATTGTCGTCGTAAATTTCAGTTTTTTTTTCATATGTCAACACAGTCTAAATAGAACCCACGGCCATAGGCGACCCTTTCCAAATTCATCAAAAAACACTACAAAAAAATGCAAAAATTCAATGCTCAACGCTCGCCGCTCAGAAGATAGCAATCCTGTTTTGTAGAGCATGTGACTGGGGACAAGAAGTATTGATGTTGGATGTAATATATTGTAGTGACAAAGTCAAGTAATTCTATTGGTAATGTATAGTGCGCTCGTTTGAGGGTCCGTTTTAGGTACTAAACCTAAACCTTGGTATGACTACAATTTCAAATGATTGGATTTCTCGTTCTATGTTTTTTGGGTTGTTTAGTTCAAGCTGGTATTGGTTTGAGAGCCATTATAGTTGGCCAATGGGGATGGTTATGAAATGTTTCCCATTGCTTTCATAAATGAATGCTTTATTTTATTGGATTTAAATGGTATGTTTTTGTGTATTGATGACTTTGTGCGGATTGCATTTGACAATAGAGATGTGCACTAGGGGGATTTATGAGGGAGGCATGACGAACCTTGTGTCTCTACTTTGCTCTTGGAGGTGGTGTGCTTTTGTATGATGTTTTCACACCCAAAACACTTCGAAATTGCTCATTCTGGTGCAATGAGTAAGGAATGAAACAAAAACTTTTGTTTCTATTTTTAACCATAAGGTCTCTTCCCTGCATTCAGAGGATCAACACTTTGACTTCATTTGGTGTCAAAATTTTGCACTCCACAAAGCCTAAATTCATTACCATCATGTAAGCATGATATAAGTTCCTTTTATACCAATTGAAAGGGATAGAGATGGGGTGTAGCATATTCAAAACAATTTTGCAAGAAGTGGAAGTTTGAAAATTGGGATTTTTTTTTGTTTTTTTGGTGGACTTAAAATGTTTTAGAATGATCAATTTGAATGGTCAATAAGAAGGTTTACACCACATTTTGTTGTGGAAAAATAAAAAGTCAAAAGATGAAGATTTCTAAGCTTTACGTGGAAAAGACAAAGTTTTTTTGGTACCTTGACCGACAATGTGTGACAATGTATGACTTGGGTTAATGTGCTATTTTCACAAAAGGCAAGATTGGTTTTTACAATATGAAAGAGAATGACTTTACTTGCTATTATTATGTATCTTACGTTTAATAGAGTGTCCCTACAAAACTTTTTGGAGTTGCCCGACGTACCCATTTCCGAGAAGTTTTTCTTTGAGATGGCATAACTCTCCTTCAACTTGTCCAATGAGAATAAAAAATCATATTTCCGTGCACCTCTTGTCTTCTTGCATCTTTGAACAAAATTTCAAAAATTGCAAATAAAAATTGCAACCATAAAAACGTGCCCGAGATTTGCAAAAGCCCACCTCAAGACTTTTGTCATTTAGGGGGTTAAGTATGGATTATGAACTCAAAAAACAACTAATTTGTCTAAAAAAACAACACCAAGAGGTTTGATTTTCCTGCATAATCAAAACCATATTTTATAAACTGCCAAGGGAACCAAATAATTATCATATGGCCATAATTATTCCCCCACTTTCCGTTTTCTCAAGATGCATTTTGTACCTATGAAGTGTAACACAGTAGTAAAAACACTAGGGTGTGAGGAAAAGTGCACCTAACTTATCAAAGAGGAGGATAAAGGGTTGGTTGAACTTGTAAAGAAACATCCATTCTGTGGTCACAATGTGGTGGACAAAAGGGAGGGCCTTTCCAGCCCACTTCATCCACCAAACTCTCAACTCCACAACTTCCCCTTCTCCCAAATCAAAGTATCTGCCTACCTCCATCACACTAAACCTTGCCCAGTGAAACACATGAAACCTGGGGAGTGATCTGAAAAGGAGGTCAGATATGGAAACCTTTTTCTCTGGAGCCAATTGGAGGAGGCTCACAAAGAAAGCCCCAGCCCTGGAATTGGCTGCCACTTTTTCGCTGAGGATGTTGTTGCTACCATAATGTTAGTTTCTCACCTAAAACATTATGCACCTGTTAGAAAAGACCACACCTTTAAAGGTGTAGCATGTGAATTCTCCAATCAAATTTAGGACTCCAACAAAGCAAGGCCGTTTCCGGAGTCCAATCTGCACGTGAATAACCACATGACAGCTTTGAAAAGAGCGGCCAATTTGACAGATTTATTGACTGAGTCACTTACCTGTGACCTAGTACTTACTGGCTGATTGTTTCAGAATGTTTGAGGAGAGAGTGTGGGTGAGTGAGGGATTCATCCTCAATCGTAGCGCTCCCTGCGTTTGGGAGGAGAGTCGTGGCATGGTTTGTGGTGACGGTTTCTTGGGGGAGTGTCATGGCGTCCACCATTGCGCTTCGGGGAGCAGGCTTCGCGGCTGGGCGACATGCCGCCGGTGGAGTGCGGCCTTCTCTTGGAGACGCCTCCGGACGCCTCCTCCTTCTTCTGATCCAGTGATCTCATCGTCCACTGCATTGACACACATTCCATCTCTATCATTCCAGTCAAACTCAAAGCGACACTCAGAGAAAGCAACAAAATCCCTTGGTTTGTACCATATCCAGTAGAAGCTGGTACTTGAAATCCAGCAAGTTCCATCGCTCCTTCAAGTCCTTCATTTCTTTCGCTTGCGCCATGAACCTCTCCAGTTCCTTCTTCTGCAGGACATAACTCAAACTGATGATTCCATGGCAGAAGAAACAACCTGCAAAGTCTTCTCAAGTGCAGCATTCAAGTGCAAACACGTGCATTGTCCAGGTCGTTGGATCAATCCTCATTCAAATCGAGCTACTAAATCTACTAGTTTGGACTGAAAAAGAGAGTTTCAGAAACCTCGGGATATGATTTTTAACAGCATTTTTGGCAAGATGTGATCACACGTACCATGCGTCGCTTCTCCTTTCGAAGTTTGCAAATCTCTTGCTCTATGGAACCAGCACCCTCCGGCATCTCTGGGGCATCGTACTCTGACGCAGAAAAACCACCCATGTGTGTGAGCTGTGAACAAGTGACAAGCCTTGCGGAGGAATTTGACACAGTGTCCTACCGTTGATACATTTCCACTCTCCAGGCTCTTCAAAGAGATTTATGAAGTAAAATGAGTCTACCTAAATACCACGAACCTATGAAGGATTTGATATTCACAGTTCTAAGATGGATATACTGATGTGTACCTGGAGTCCACATACAGTCTTCAAAGGTGAGTCGGTAATTGTCAAGGTGCACATGAATCGGCCCCAGGTCTGATGCAGCCAACATGGCTGCCTCTGACCTTGGCAAGGTGACCTTCTGTCTGCAAGATTATGAGAACAAGAGGTTAAACGATTGCAGAGCTACAATCCCAAATGCATATCATAAAACCACTTCTTAATTTACAATTTGGGAGCATTAATCACCGTTGACGACAGAAGAAGTCATCGTCAAATGATTGTGAAATTGAATGATTATCGTTGAGAAACTCTCCGTGACGAACCTGAAGATACCCATGGCCTCGAGATGATGTCAACACTTTGTGCCAATGTCCTCACGCTCCTGCTTCTAAGAGCCTAAAGCTTTTTAGTAAGTCTAGCGATAATGTTCCCGAAGTGCTGTCAGCAGATGAACCAAGAAATAAATTGAAAGAACCGCACTCAGATCCAACGTAGAGGTTTAGATCTTTGACAGCAAGCACTGACCGATAAAGAAGGAAGATATGAAGGACAAGTTGATGAAGAGGGGGAAGAGCAAACCTGGCAATAACTAACCCAAAGCCAGCTGCACACCACACTACATTCGCGTAATTCACCGAACCCAACTGAACTGAAATTTGGAGCCAAACCGATACCGAAGGTTGCGTATGGCAGTCTCACCAACTGAAATGAACGTTAAGACTGAATCAGCTGGTTCTCAGTTGCTGAGCCATTTCATAACGACCAAATTCCAAGGGAACTGTTAGGCTAGGGTAACGACAATTGGACATTGAAACTGCTCCTCTGTAACAAACTAAACAGTCATTCTTACCATTCTGATATATCTTCACAAATAGCCGTCGAAGATCTGCTTCCCCAAAGTGATTCCAACTCACTGTTGCAACGTATATCCTGCAAACATTTGGTGTGAAGCAACGTTAGCAAAGGTGTCCAGCACTCTGAAAACCAGTGTACTTCCAAAGGCAAGAATCCTGCTCCAACTAACCAATGCACCAACTTTTTTAAGTTCATACTTGGTTGACAGTTATAGCAGGGACCTGTTGCTGTAAACCAGAAACTCAACTGAACAAAAACCCGCGGCTTTCAGCTGGTACCACACACGAAAAGTCGGGTTAAAAATGCTACCCGAAGATACAAAAAGCTACCGACTTCAGACCAGATCAAAATCACCATTTCCCCAACTGGAGCTTGCATACACAAGTAGGGTTAAGTAGAGCGAAAGTAGAGCAAGTATCAATCGGAAATAACAAGCCAGAGAAGAATAATCACATGAACAAGAGTGATATTTTCTTTAATCAAAATTTCTGAAATGTCACAAGATTCCACAAAGGAGAGGGATTCTTGTGTGTGGAAAAAAAGCAGACTATAACCTGATTGTCGGTTGATGAAATCTTTCTCTGACCTATACAAGACGAAGTCAGTCCTCGGTACTACTATACATGATGTAAGCTCTAAAACACTGAACTATTCCTCGGTTGAGACCAAGCACTTCTCCACGAGGTCGACAAGATTCGGATTCTCAAACGCAGCTGCCACCCTCTCCTTGTCATTCAACTGCTTATTAACTGCATCAAATAACTCATCAGATGAGTATGATTCTTATAAGAGCATAAATCGAAAACATGCGTGATTTTTAGACACTCACTTGCGGCCTCGGTGGAGTGGGAGCCCGGTGCGAGAAAGATATCCACCTAACATCAAATTGTTCCACGAATTAGTATTATTCTGCAATAACTGAAGCAATCGAAAATGAAGCTCAGGTGTGCGCAGCAAAACCTTAAAGCGAGGTGGAAGACAGCGCAAGAGCTTCAACCGCAAGGAAAGGCCAATGATCGTGGCCATGCTGCAGTGCTGCACTGTTGGCGTGAAAGTAATTCTGCTCAACCACACAAAACCAACCTGAGTACGGCTTCATCTTATCAAACCCTAATTTGAGTGCGCAAATCCTTACTTGACATAGCTCTTCGAATCGTCCACGAAGATGGAATCCTCCGTCACCACGTTCAGCTGCTCCAGAGAGTAGGGGTGCTCGGGATCCGTGATGTCTCTCACATGATGTGCACATGCAAAGTCAAGGCGGCCAACATCCAAATTACATCTGAAAACGCAAAATCAATCTGATACAATTCACCAAAACTAACCCAGAAAGCCTGACCCATGAGATTAAAAAAAAAACCTCAGCAAAGCAACCACAACCCTAAAAATCCTTAACGAAGAAATGTTTGTCAACTCGCTGAAAGGATATCAAAGATCTCGACCTCGTCGATGACGTCCGGCGCAGAATCGTTGTAATTCGCTTGCGGCTTCGCTTGCGTCCGCTCCTTCTTATCATGAACCACAGGGTTCGCGTTGATCAACGCTGGCGCCATCTCAAACACACTCTCTCTGCCCTTCTCCAACAAAGGAAAAAACAAAGGAAACAACAGTTGATGAGACGAATCCGCTGAAATTCCGACCACCACCGCCGGACCTCGAGGACGGACGAACGGAAAACGGACGGAAGACGACGATTAGGGCACAGCCCACTACGACGATGAAGTGTTTGATTCTGATCGCTGGGTGTTGTTGTTTCTCCGCACGAACAATTGCGATTCTGACGTGGTTTTTTGAGAATTGCAGGTAATTGAATGGAGCTGTGAGGTGGGGATCCTTGAGCTGTGAGATGGAGAGGAGAGGAGGGGTTCAAGGCGCTGGGTCTTCGTCTCGAAGCGCCTGGAATACCCCTCTTCATGAAGGATCAGGCTCTGCTGGTGCTGTGGCGAAGAAGAATTCCGCGTTGTCGTTCACTAGCAAGCCGAGCGTGGTGTACAGCTCGAGCGATGAGGATTCCGAGAGCGGAGGCGAGGGTAATGTGGACGCGCTGGAGTCGAAGATCATGGCTGAGTATCCCAGTGCCCTAGACGCGGATGACACAGGTGTGAGTGGAGGGATTGGGAGAATCTGAGGGTTTTTGTGAAGAGGTTCTGGGTTTAGGGTTTACGAGATCGGTTGTGGTTTATGGTACTAGGTGTGGCGAAGATCCGGTCTTTGTTGCTGGCGCGGCGGAGTGGCGCAACCTCGTGCTTGATCTGCCTGGAGCGAGTGCGAGCCACGGATCCGGTGTGGGACTGCAAGGCCGGTTGCCATGCGATTTTTCACCTCATCTGCATACAATCCTGGGCGCGCCAGGCGCTCGGCGCCGCCGCGCTTCGCACACTCGGCCCGCTGTCTGGACAACACTTCCCCGCGGCGCAGGCGGAGGCCGAGGACAAAGCTTGTTGGCACTGCCCAAAATGCAGGTATGAACAAGCCTTGATTCCTCTCTGTTCTCTTTGTGGAAAGCGTTCATGACCAAAAAGAAACTGGTTGCAGGACTGATTACCAGAAGACCGAGCTTCCCCGAGAATACAGATGTTTCTGTGGGAAACAAGAGAATCCGGAGAATGATCCCTGGCTCGCACCTCACACCTGCGGAGAGAAGTGCGGTCGACCTTTGCCTGGCAAATGTGGTCATGAATGCGTGTTGTTGTGCCATCCTGGGCCATGTCCAACATGTCCTCAGCTCCTGCAGTTCAGGTGCGTTACTTCTCAAGGTCGAACTGAAGTTGAGATGGTATCACGGAAAGAATTGATCAGTAATTCACGGAACGTTTTGTGACGCAGGTGCTATTGTGGAGCGGAGACTGAGCTGCGGCGATGTGGGCACCGCAACTTCTCCTGCAGAAGGGAGTGCAAGAAGGTGCTGAGCTGCGGGAAGCACAGGTGCGAAGATCGCTGCCATGAGGGGGAGTGCCGTCCGTGCAGCAAAACCGCGGTGCATAAATGTCAGTGTGGCAAGACAAGCGCGCTTCGACCGTGTGCGGAGTCGACTTTCAGGTGCGAGAATGCCTGCGGTCGACAGCTCTCTTGCCTGAAGCACTGGTGCCACAGGGGCTGTCACTCGGGGCTCTGCGGAGAGTGTGCACTCACTGGGAAGCGGAGCTGCCCGTGCGGAAAAGTCGAGCACAAGGGCATCCCCTGCGACGCGGTCATCCCCACATGCGGCTCCACATGCGAGAAAGTTTTGTCCTGTGAAATCCATCGCTGCTCGGAGCGCTGCCATTACGGCCCTTGTAAAGAAATGTGCCGCGTTGTCCTCACCAAATCCTGTCGGTGTGGAAGCCTCAAAAAAGAGGTTCGAGCCTGCTGCAGTCTTTATTTCGATGAGAGTTCGAGAAAAAGCAAACTCATGGTTCTGTCTGTGCAGGTTCCGTGCCATCAAGAGCTACAATGTGAAAGGAAATGTCAGCGTATGAAGGATTGTGGTCGGCATGCGTGTAAACGTCGCTGCTGTGACGGGGATTGCCCACTTTGTTCAGAGGTTAGTAAAGCCTGTGCCATGTTAGTGCAGAAATCTGAGATTAGAAGTGAAGATTGTTGCATGTGTGTGTCTTTAAAAGTCATGGAAGGGTTTATGAAAGCGCAGTGAACATGGGGAGGACTTGTAGGTGTGCGGCCGGAGGCTGAAGTGCGGAAATCACAAGTGCCCAGCTCCCTGTCACAGGTATTGCAGCTGGTGAGAAATGCCTTTTTTTTGTTCATTTACTTCAGAACCGACGTATCCTTAGTTCAAAACTTAGCGTTAGATTCAGGACAGCTGACCGAGATCTAAAACGATGTGAGTAAGAGCAAGATTTCTAATTTGAAGCAATGTCCTGGTTGGCAGAGGGCTTTGTGCACCTTGCCCTGTGAATGTACAAATTACATGCGCTTGTGGAGAAACTGCCATTCAGGTTTATTCAGAAACCTCAGTCAAGTGTTTCAAGTTGACGTTTGGGACTAAATAATATCTAGCTTATGGTGATTTTGCTTTGGTTTTCTGGAATTGCAGAGTCTTTGAGAAGCATGACTGATCTATTGTATGAAGGTTCATGTCTGAATTTGAACTTCCCGAACCGACGGAATAACGTGTGCTTCACTTTTTTTGACCTGTGTAACGCTCAGGTGCCCTGTGGAACAGAAAGAACGCAACGACCACCACGTTGCTCGAAGCTCTGTCCAATTCCTCCAAACTGCAGTCATGGTTCCAGTTGCAAGGTATTGGCTCCATTTCTTGTTTGTTTTCCCATGTTCATTGATGTGAGTGTACTCGTGTTCACCAGTTCCTCATTTTTGCCATTGATTACTGCAGCCACACAGATGCCATTATGGTGCTTGTCCAGAATGCCAGCTTCCTTGCTTGACCTCGTTGCGATGTGGCCACAACTGCAAAGCGAGGTATATATTTATTTGTCGGTTAATATTAATGGCATGAGTTCTTACCCTTTAAGGTTTTGATTTTTCTGATTTATCTTCATGCCCAGGGCATTAGGTAGTCGATAAGTATGCTTTAATATATCTCTTTCTTTGCTTTTCAGCTGTCATGGAGCTAAACCCACTCCCAATCCTGAGTACACATACAAAACAAAAAAGAAGAAGACTGTTTATAACAAATCAACAGGCACTGGTGAACCTTGTCCGCCCTGTTCTGAACGTATTGTAAAGCAATGTGTTGGTCAACACAAAGGCACTGAGCGCACGGTACATCCCATTGTTTCTGATCTCGGTTTCAGTTATTAGTGATAAAACACTGTGCAGCTAGGTAATTGGAACAAGATGGTTTCTCTTCCTCATTGGATGCAGATAACCGTGTTTTTCAGCTTCACTTGTAGTCCTTATTAGTAACCGTTTAATGCAACTTGAGATATCTGGGTTGTTTCTTTTGGGGCTGCCTACACACCTCTGGATGTTTGAAATCAGATCCTATCACTTTATCCTGCATCTAATAATTGATTGATCATCGTGCAGATGGTGTGCTCACAGAGCTCCGAGTTCCGGTGCAGCAACGACTGCGGAAACCCGCTGGCATGTGGAAATCACACTTGCAGAAAGACTTGCCATTTCGTCACTATTCCTCGTCTTGTGGCCGGGGAAGAAGTGTATGTGATGCGAGTTGTACCTCCTCCACCTGAAGTTGTTGAGGTAGCAGAGCCAACCAGTGCTCCCGAGGGAGCGTGGGGTAAATATGGATCCTCTTTACCTCCTGAAAAGTGTACCAGTGACGGCTCAGTTGAGGAGCCCTCAACCGCACCTGACAACGTCAAAGTTGTCGATAGCTGCGAGCAGTGCCGCTTACCTTGTCAAAAGGTGAGTGTTTCTTTCAGATTCTGAGTGATCTAGTAGTTGTCTGATCTTCCTTGCAATATCTTTCAATACCTGTTTGTACATGTTTGCAGAAGCGAGTCCTGCGTTGCTCACATCCGTGTACTCAGCGATGTCATGTTGGACCTTGCAAACCCTGCAAAGCCGTCCTGAAGCGTGCATGCTTTTGTGAGGCTTTGGTCCAGTCGTTTGATTGCACTACCTTCAACTCGGTCTCTGATGCAGCCAGAGTAAAGTTATTGAGCTGTGGAGGCCCTTGTCACAGGTAATTTCGACACCCCTGTTCTAATGGCTAATGTTACCCGAGACCATGTAAGAAGTTCTCTAAAATATTCTCCTTCTCCCTTCTTGAAACATTCTGTGATGTTTCATACTGCTTGAAATTAACAAAGTTGTTCTAACTGTATTTTGGTTCCTTCACTTGGCCAAAAGCAATTCGTCATCAAAAAACATGGTAGACTAATGTTATTCTGCATTGGGAGTATTTTAGCTAGTGTATGAACTGAGACAATGTTCTTTTTCTCCAGGAAACTTCCAAATTGCGCGCATCTTTGTCCTGATATTTGCCATCCAGGCGTTTGTCCAACTGCTGCCGACAGCTGCCGGAAGAAGGTTCTTTCTGGAACTTATCTGCATATTAAACATAAATCCACCCCGGTTCCCCATTTCATCAGTTGCTGGTTAATGTCCTGTAATATGCCACTAAACAAGAGATGCAGAAATTCTCCCTAAATGTCTGTCCAGAAGCTGTAGCTGCTCATCATCCGCTGGATTTTCAGTACTCACCCACTTTATTCTTCATTAGGCGAGGGCTAGAGTCACTTATCCTGATTACTCTGAGGCAGGTGACTGTGCGGTGTGCTTGCCAACGCCTCAAGAAAGAGTGGCTTTGTTGTGATGCACAAGCTGCTGCTCAGCCGAAAGGTGCTCAGAAGAGTTCGGCTTCAGGAGTAGGGCTCATACCTTGTGATCAGGAGTGT
Source organism: Bryoerythrophyllum caledonicum (assembly GCA_963971425.1). Lineage (NCBI taxonomy): Eukaryota > Viridiplantae > Streptophyta > Bryopsida > Pottiales > Pottiaceae > Bryoerythrophyllum > Bryoerythrophyllum caledonicum. The sequence continues at coordinate 17,687,951 of OZ020526.1, read as the reverse complement.
TCGCGTCTGGCTGCTGAACGGAGGGCAAAAGAAGATAGTGAAGAGCTCCGACATCGCAAATCCAAAGAACCTGAGGTATGCTAAATTTATTCACCTATCCTTGCTTCTAAGAGATAATCTCATCTTGATTCTGCTAGCCTTGAGGAACTCCTAGTTGATAGAGATCAACCCCACTTTTAACTTTTGATATTATTCTTTCCTAATTCCAAATAGTTATTAGATTAATTGAAGCGCTTGGTGGTCTTTCTTTTAGAATCCTTCAAATAAGTCTGGTGATCTCTAAACTCAAGCCAAAGTTGAGTTCTAGTTGCTAATCTATTTTCATCTTGCAACAGCTCAACGCAGCACCGGTTAAGGCAGCAAAGAAACGGAGAGGTCGTCATTTTGAGGACACGGCAAAGACTTCAAACTTTCGGGTGATTCTTCTTCTCTATCCCTGTGAACTTCCTTTTATGTCTTTCATGCTGCAAGAGGAAAAATGCAAAATTCTATCGTTTGTGTAGAGAATTTTTCTAAAATGTCCTGATATTGTCTTCTTTCTGTTTTATACATGCAGGATACTATTGCTGCTGTAGGTCGATGGATAATGTTAATTTTGTTGATAGTCGGTGCTCTTTTGGTCCTTATCTACGGCTACAAGGGCTTGTTGGCGTTGTCCCGGTGGATGGATGCTCGGGATGCTGCCAGGCCGCGTAAACGCATGCCCGGAAGCTTCTAAACTGCACTTGTGGTTACAAAACTGAATGAGATCAAGATTTATATGTTCTACAAGACGTAATTCCTTGTGTTACTCAATTGAACCTGTATCCAGCGTTGGTACTTTCCATAGATATGCAAGTCAGCCCTTTTCTGGAAAATTCTAATGAGGTTCTAATCACTTAGGCTATGGCGAGAGGCTACCATATCTCTTGCCCAAGTCCATAGTCTGGGGCAAAGCAAACTGAAGGCTCTCTAATTTGGAAACTTCGTTTTTCAAAAAATGTATGGAATGCAATGCATTCTAATGAGTTCTAATTAACAGAGCTTGTTCCTAATTCATCTGTCAATCTCCAATAGATAAGTGACAGTTTAGGTCGAGAAGAATCTACCAAGCTTTAACCTGCCACTCTTTTAGAGCAGCTGATGAGCAGCTGATGGCAAGCTCAAAATCTTTCCTTACTACATGAAGCTTCGACAATCAGCAATCACAAATACATTGTTTTCAATTACAATCACAACAACACCATTCATAAACGAGTCACATGGAATGAGTGTCATCTGGTAACGTGATAATTTCAGTCAATTGTAAATGTCATGCAATGTGAAAGTACAGACTAGATTACTCTGCTGATATTCTATCAAAAAAGCACTGATGCAGCTGCCAATGGCTGTCAACTCTGCAAGCCCGGCACACATCAGCTCTCAACTCTTCGCTATCATTTGGATTCGAATCCGAGCACACCTGTGAATGAATGGTGAGAAAGCTAGGAAACAAAAATTCAACATGGTCAAGAAGAAGTGCACCAACCAATTTCCGTGCAGAAGCACTCCGTCAGAACAACTTGAGATTCTTCGGTGGCTTCCATTCCACTTCTCCGAACCGTGTCGAGAGGAGTTGAGGGAGTTTTTATCCAAGGTGATGAACCTGAAGAGTCATATGATCACTTCTTCAGATATTCTTGCCACCCCACGGTTTCCAACCTGGCCGCCTTCTCCAGCACCATGTCCTTCAACCCGCTCTGATACTGGGCCATCTTCTCCACGAGCGCCGCGTCCTCCACGCCCAGCATGCGCACCGCGAGTAGGGCCGCGTTGGTCGCGTTCTGGATCGCGACGGTGGCCACCGGGATCCCGCGCGGCATCTGCACGATGGACAGCAGCGAGTCCATTCCGTCGGTGTGGCTGCCCTTCACCGGCACGCCGATCACCGGCAGCGGCGTCAGGGACGCCACCATGCCGGGCAGGTGCGCCGCGCCCCCTGCGCCGGCAATGATCACCTTCACGCCGCGCTGGTGCGCGCTTTGGGCGTACGAGACCATCCTCTCGGGCGTCCGGTGCGCGGACACGACGGTGAGCTCGTAGAGCACGCCGAACGAGTCCAGGACTTCCGCGGCGAGGGCCATCACGGGGAGGTCGGAGTCGGATCCCATGATGATGCCCACTGGGGGAGCGGATGCGGATGTGCTCTCCGGGAGCGCCTGGGGGAGCGATGACTCCTTCTCTATGGGATAGTCCTGGATGCCTTTTGTGTGGATGATCCAGTCCATGCGCGCTCGCACGATGTCAGAGCTCGGGCCGACGACTGTGACGTGGCCCATCTTGCGCTGCTTGCGAATCTCGGGTTTCTCGTACCAGTGGACGCTCGCGCCGGGGACGGACATGGCGCGGCGCATGGTCTCGTGAGCGATGGTGAAGCCTTCTTCGCCGTCGGCTTCGCCGAGGATGTTGTACATGAGAGAGGCGGGGACTTTCATGGAAGGGTCGCCGAGGGGGAGGCCCAGGACGCAGCGGAGGTGCTGCTCGTACTGCGAGACGCAGCAGGCCTCGATGGTGTAGTGGCCGCTGTTGTGTGGGCGCGGCGCGACCTCGTTGAGCAGCACGGTGCCGTCGTGCAGCAGGAAGAGCTCCACGCCGAACATGCCCGCGCCCGTGAGCGACCCGACCGCGCGCTCCGCCACCTGCATGGCCAGGCGCGCCACCTCGGGCGGGACGCGCGCCGGGGCCTCCACCGTGTTGCAGATGTTGCTCACGTGCGTGGTCTCCACCACCGGGAACGACCGGATGCATCCGTTGCGTCCACGCGCGACCATCACGGCCAGCTCCTTCACGAACGGCGCCCACTTCTCCGCGTACAGCCCGCGCGTCACGCCGCCCAGGGACGAAATCGCCAGCGGGAGCGCCTCTTTCGATTGCGCCACCGCGTTCCCTCGCCCGTCGTACGCGTCGCGCCGGCTCTTGAGCATTAGAGGGTACCCGAACAGCTTCCCCGCCTCCTCTGCGTCCTCCTCGCTGTCAATCTTCATGAACTCCGGAAGCGAAACGCCGTGCTTCTTAAAATGCATCTTCTGGATGTACTTGTCCTGTAGAAAACGTAAAATCTCAGAATAACTACCATCAAATGAGAGGAAAACAAACCCCGATAGATTGAAACCCTAATTCTGACCTGGATGATGCGAATTGTGAAAGGCTTGGGCTCAATGTCCACATTCTCGCGCGCGAGAGCCTCCAGAGACTCGACATCGACGTGCTCGATCTCGACAGTCAAGGCGCCGCATCCATTGGCGAATTCGCGCACGGCCTGCATGTCTTTGAAGCTGCCCACCTGGTGATGAAAGGCGATTTTGCTCGCAGGGCAGTCCGCCAGCGGGTCGAGGACGGAGACGCGCACGCCCATGGGCGAGGCGGCCTGGCACAGCATGCGCCCGAGCTGCCCGCCGCCGAGGACGCCGATCACGGTGTCGCACAGGCCCCACGGAGTGCTGCAGAGCGTCTCGCACGCGCTGGAGTTCATCTCCACGTCCTGCTCCTCCACGGCCGACTCGGACGACTCGGTAGTCGCCGGAATGGCAGTCCGCAAGCGCTGCTGCTGCTGCTGCTGCTGCTGCTGCTTCCCGCGAATTTGCCCCGAGGACGCCCCTAAACCCTCGTTAACCCCTGCCTTAAGCGCGATCGACGCCGAGGCAATCCTCGCAGCTCCAACCACCACCTTCTTCCCAGACGCAGCTGCAAATCCCACCGCCCCTACTTGCGACGCGGCGCAGAGCACACCCATCGCCACAACTCTCTCAAACCCAATCCACAAACCTCGCAAAAAACCCCGAACCGTCGACTAAACCTCCAAAAAAACTCCAAACGGTGGCGTTTTCGCGCTACATGATCAAATTGGGCGAGTCGAAGTGGAATGAGGAGAGGGAGAGGGGCGCGGTGCGCGTGGAGGCTGCGCGATTGCAACCGGGATGTGGAGCTGCGCTCGGGAGGTGACATTTGAGGCGCGGGCTTTGGGAGGCGGAGGACCTCGCAGGGGCCGCGCGGGTGGATGGACTTGGATGAAAGTTCGGCGTCTTGTTCGCGGTTCTGTTCGTTGAAGGGGATTGTTCGTGGTAGAGCTTATCGACTTCCCCTTATTCTTGTACTGATATGTGTGCGTTGGAAGCATATTGTGTCACATTCCTTCTTACTCATTTCAGGATTGTTATAACCATAGTTTGACCTACACAATCTGAACTGAACGAACATGCTTAATACTCACTTGAAAGGAAATTCTGAATGCACTCAAATTTTTTTGACCCCCACATTTATTTTCATGAATTTCGCAACCAAAATCACTCAATTCAATCATTACAATATGAAACAAATCACACTCTATACATGTCTAAGCGTAGGATCTTGTACTAGGATTGTAGGAGAGTGTGTGGAAATTTTTTTGGTGAGATTGATTGCATGGATTGAAAGATATCTGCCTTTGAAGTGAGACGTGAACTTTTTAAAGGTCATACTAAACAACTTATGCACACTTTGACCATGATTTGCTACTATGGATTGTGATTGTGTAACGATGATCATGTTAGGCACATGTGCCTGAGATTTTAGAAGTAGAAGAGGGTTTGAAGATGTCCCTAAAAATCCTGCAATGCAACTATGTGCTAAACATTAACAATACACCAACAAATTCTGCATATAGCATATCCTTCTCATATTTTAGAAACTAAAAAAATCCCCGCACTAGATGCAAAGATACCCCCTCCTTTTCCAATATGACATGTCGGACTTGTGTCTGTGACATGGGTTACTTTTGTCTTCATGACTAAAAATTGCATTGAAACATGACATGTTTTCACCATCTATTTACCAGCTCCGGAACATCAAAAGCAATTCCTTAGCATTAACCCTTAATGTCATAAGGTGCCACTCATGGCCACAGTATTCTACACGTATGGTGTCGTATTTCAACATGATATGGTTCACATATTGAAATGACCTCCAAATGAACCGTTAGATTGATTTGCACTTGTCGGAGTGGTTGTGCCTTGTACTTTCCTCCATCTAAACCATCTTTTTGGTCTCCAATCCGTTGAGGCAATAACAAACTACATTGATTTATGTGAAAATAGTGAATAGTGTAGTGTATTCCCCGTGTAGATTCTGTCGTGCAAAACCTATTAAATCATAAGAAATTTGAGGGTGGCGTGCAAGGCTTCGTTGTTACCCCTTTACCACTCAGGTATGTTTCTAGAAAACCCAAGATTTCGGCTAATTTTTTTCTTTAAACCGGATTTGATGGAAAAACAATGCCTAATATTAATATATAACCTAACAAAATTCAATTTAATCCATGACCTGAGCTTCGGGGAAATTTTGCACAACATCCGACGGTTGATGGATTAGATTATAGTGATTAAAGTTACCGTATATTGGTTGTGAAAACTCTGGATTTTGGAGGGTGTACTACTTTAACCATCAACAGATTCTTGCAAGAGTTTTTTTACTTTGAATTAGAGCGGTTCACATGTGCACTAGGTTGATAGCTTCACATTGACATATCATATGTGAAGAAAATATTTATACACAATTATTGGTGATTTTTTTGCTTTTTCTATTTGATTGTATACAAAAATGTTCCAACCTTATACAAATCAAAACAGAAGTTTCGCATTTGAGGAGAGAGATCAACAACCACAAAACAATGAAGAATGTCGTAAAAACAAAGTTCAATCAAAATTTAAGACCAAAATCAATGTAGATGTGTGTGAAATACAACATAGTATGTGGCATAGTATTCACTGTATTCACTATATTTTAGTGTATTTGATGTATATTTCGTTGTATTCCTAGCTTTTCCAAGAGCTCTATAAATCCAAATCATGATCTGATTGTTGGAGTGTTCATGCAATGTGTGCGAAATCTGAACCTGGTATCTCGAAGCCTAATTCCTCATGGATTTCATACAAATTGAATTTTAGCATCTCCGGAGTCCCACTTCGGGCTTCCTGGGTAAAGGGTTAAAGAGATCTTCGCTTCAGCACACTACATCATAGCAAAGATGCAGCAGGTCTTACACCGTTCGAGGCGGGCACCTTCAGATTTTGGCAAATTGGCTGGACCAGTATCTCTCAGAGTTTCATGGCGCAGTTTAGGATTTAGGGTTTAGGGTTTGAGAGATTCATGGCGCTTTTCCTGCTCACGGACCTGAACCAAAGGGTTGGCGACATCACTCATGCACTGGGCAATCATCGGATCAGCTTCTAACCTTTCGAAATGGCAGCCAGGTTTGGCAGATGAGGTCCTGGACCATGCAAGGAAATTGACCAGTTCATTGCATCGACTTCGTTTGTGCTCCATTGGTTGAACATGGCACATTGCCGTCGGATTTGACTCGATGGACCAAGCTCTCAACAACTCCATCTGCAGAACAATTAATTTCGTTGAAAAGCTCCAACTCCGGTTGAGTTTTCCGAAGGAATGTACATCACGGCTTGTTGACTCACCCCGGAATAGTTATTGCATCAGAAGAAAAGAGAGAGGAGTTAACTCCTCTCTTTAGCAGCAGATCTTCAAAGTTAACTTCCTGCAGGATGCCAGATTCAAGTGGAAAACACGACCACACATTATCGCCAAACAAAACCTGCGAACGAACAATACCCAGCAATCAAACGTTGCTACTATGCGGAAATTTTGAACATCATGTAAGCCTTGACAAAGTAGATTATGACGGTAAATCATTGAAAAAGTGACACCTCTGGAAGAATGCTTCCGATCCACAAGCTCACTCGAACCCGAAGGAAGACAGAATGAAAACACAAAACGTGGTCAAGCTGATAATTAGGTTCAAATATTGAATAATGATGTGAACACTTACAATTAAAAAATACAAGACTGAATCTTACTGGAAGAACGATCACACCTCCTGTCACTCCATACTGCATCTATGCTTGAACTTGACCAAATTAAATTCAGCTGCCTTGAACGATCGCCATGACGTTTCTGCAGGATGCCAGCCAGAAAATACGTAGAAACAAACCTGCAAACGTTATGTAGACAGTCTAAAAGGATAGCTCCTGCGCGGCGTCATTGATGAGTCGCCGAATAAAATAATCTGGTAAATCTTTACAAACTTGCAAAATATGATGATGATACATGATTGTTGGTGGAAAAAACTGTTCTGGTTTCCAGAACACCTACACTTGAAGAATGCTTCAGAGTTCCTGAAGGCAATAACTAAAATGATCACCCTGAGCTGCCTCACAGATACAAAGGGTAGCTCGCTCTCTCTAGTTGTCAGCTGCACACTGAGCAACTCGAAATCAAGAGCAAGCGCTACTCGAATTGACTGCACCCTCTACCCTACTCCAACACGTACAGCAGATGGACTATATAAAAAACCGTCTAACCGGACTCACCAGTAGTATGCATTGGCCTTGCCATCCACCAGATCATCGTCTTACAGACAACGTAAAAAAAAAAAGCGTAATGCTTGTGGGCAGCCACCGCACCCCGCTGCCAGTATACTTGGACATAACGTCAGGGGACAAATGAGTTCCCTACCAAAGCCTCTTGAATCAACGTAATTCACACCACACCAGAGCATTCTCGCGAAGAAAAAACCTTTTCAAGGTGAGCTGCACAGAAGTTACCTGTCAACTAGAGCAGGTAAACCTATACGACTTTCACGGGTAAGGACCAGCGGGTAAAGTACACGAACCACTGGGAAGATTAGGGTAAGAGTAAGGTGCATCCTGCGACCTTGTTCCCTGCAACCTTCAACAGAATTGCGATAGCTGTGAACGTGTTATCAGGGAGCAAGGACCAGGACCTTGATCGTGCCTTGCGAATTGGCCGCAAGCATGGTAGGGCTCTCGCTCTTCCAGCACACGGCACTGATGAAATGGGAGGTATCATCATCGCTCTCCTCCGGATCCTGAGATCCAAACCGGTGCCACGAAGCCGGCTTCGACATGGCCTGCAAGCCAAAGAGAGCAGAATTTTCAGCGTGACCTTCCACAAAAAAATCATTGCGATTGCTCGACAGCTTGGTCAAAAATACCAGTCAAGAACCGGCTATGTGAAGTAAAATACTATTGACTAGGTGAAGCACGCACATACACTGCAATCCAAAGATGTCATAGAAACATGTGGTGCCCCTTTCCCACATAGGCCAGCAAAGGAACAGGAGGTCACCTTGTGATATACAAACACCTCATTGGTCTCACTGCCGCAGGCAATATATTCGCTGTTGACACTCAATCCAACGAAATTCTTTTCATTGGTATGTCCTTTCAATGTCCGCATCTGCACCCCGGATCCCTTGTCAGTGATCACTGATTGAAGCAGCTAGATTCTAGACTCCCACAAATTAAAGCATCTCACCCTGCCAGAATGAACTGTATCTGCTTGGCGATTGGTCCCAGCACACCGATTTACTATACAGACACCAATCCTAAGATCAAGCATAAACTAATGGTAATGATTCGTAGCACGTACCAGGAAGTTCTCTTTTACGTCCCACAGACGCAAGGTGCTATCAGTCGATGCAGATGCTAACTCGTTAGAGGATAGGAACTTGACATAGGAAACAGCTTTCCGGTGACCGTTGAACACATACAAGGGCATATGAGAATTGCGCACATCAAAATAGTGAATGTGATGATCCGCAGAACCAACCTACAAGCAGACGCAGCCCACCACCAAACAGGTTAACAGCGAGAAAATGCAAAAATGCAAAAGAAGTCAACAGGGCGGCATTCAAAGGCCAATGACACCAACCACTTAGGAGAAAGAATTGCAGAACTTACTGCCACATAATTGCTTGATCCAGGGTTGTACTTCACACAGCAGATATTTGCCTTCATGTCTATGTTGATGACACTTGATTCTTGCCGCGTACACCACACCTTCACCTGCAAACAGTGACAACGAAAGCTTCAGGACGAAGACCTACTAAACCAATTCCCAAAAACAGAGGGGGTAAAAAAAAAACCACCGCTGAGCAGATGAAAGGTTGTCGAAGGGATCAATACTACTAGGCAGGATGGAACTTATCAATTACCTTGCCATCATCACTGCCTGAAACTAGCATTGTCGGATCAGTCCGTGAAAAATCCACACTCCAGGCCCTCTTTTCGTGCTCTTCATACTCCATGATACCCTGCATTTACCAGACAATAATTCAAGCATGTAAGAAACTTGCAGAAAGACTCTCTCAATTTACCTACTAGTTAGACAACCAAAAAAAGCAGTGTGATAACTAGACCCACTACACAGCAACAAAACGCCATATCTCTGTCACGACTTAGAGCAAAGAGATCATAAGGACGAGTTACCTGCTGAGTGTTTACATCCCAAACAGTGATAATACCCTCGTAATCACTGCTGGCGATATGGGATTTTATGTATTTGTTCCAAGTAAGGCAACTCAATTTCGACCTTGTTGACATTTCCACTACTGGGCAGTGCACATCAGCCAACTCGTTGACAACCTGAATTACAAGCCAAGCCCAAGGGTAAGCCATATATGAATAACTGATAAATAATCAAAGACAAGTACTTGGAAAGAACTTGCAATCCCAGAATGCTTAAAAGGTTGGCGTTTGTGTCAATGAGGTATGAACGTTGACCGCACAGATATGGTAATTCATGGCAGATCGACATGACATATCAGTGGAAACACAAGTATCTTCAAATGAGGAAACATACCGTTGCAAATTGGAAAATCTTGATCCGCCTTGAAACACCCGCGGTTGCAAATAACTCATCATCCCTATCAAACTCAATGCTGCAGGGACAAAGTGCTATGTCAGCTCACATCCAAGTAATTCAAGAAAATAGCAAAATACAAGTTCCATGGAAGGGAACTTGTAGCATTGTGTTACGCTAAATGCGCTCAGAATCTTACCTTGAAACAATATTTGAAGAATGGAACAAATCTCCGTGGCGCAGCTCTGCAATTACACGTAACCGACTGCACCAAGAGACAACAAATCTACATCAGCAACACTGCACGTAGAGACGGTGACAAAATGGGACTCTCCCGTATGACCACCTATACTTCATTTCTCAAATACAGGAATTAATGGCATCAATCACTACCCACCTGCTACCAAGACAATAGAAGCACTAATTCAACCTACAGAACATGCCACAAGCAAGAGAAAAGTTCCATCCTCTAGTAAACATACAAGCCATTGATAGGCGAAGTGCGGTATACCTGTAGCGTGTAAACGCAGTAAGAACAGACTGGAAATCATCCAAACCGGAGCAGTATCGGTCGGAGCCTCCAGAGTTAACCTCTTCGCCCTTGTGTACAATCGTCTCGTGCACTTTCTGCTTCTGACGTTGAACTTGAGCCACTTTCCTTCTGCGCTGTAGATACGCTTCTTGCAGATCCTCAAACTGAAACATGTCGTCACAAGCACCAACACTCTTAACCATCATGATCCATAATACGGCAATCTCCAACTGACAGTCTTATGCTCAATGCAGTAAGCTTTTGCTACATTGAGAAGACTTTGCTGCAACCTTGCAATACTACCCTAACCTCACTAAGCTCGCATCCAAAGGGTCTCAAACTACAGACTCCTCGAAAACTAGATGTCGAGAGGATTGTACAAGAGCAGCATTGGTAGAGTATTATATCCGTTTAAACCGCACTAAAAGTACCCAGCTAAGGAATCTATACAAGATTACCATAGAAATTCACGTCATCCAGACAATTTTTATTACCTGAGCCACCACACGGCGTTTCTTCGCCATTGTCAAGACCGCCGGTGAAGGTGACAAACCCTGAGACTCGGAGTGGCTCTTGCTCAGTGACATGTCTTTCTTAAAGGTCGCAATAGAAGTACCACGTCCCCGATACTCTCTCTGAAGTTTAATGGGTGGAGCATTCGCAGGAACCAATGCACCACCTTGGCCACCTCGGTTCTGCGACGTAGCCCCACCATTGCTCGATTTCTCACAAATCGCCAGAGCATCCCGCCCAGAAGATGATGGCTCACCACCAACCATGCGGATCTTCAGCGCGTATTTCTCCTTGGCACGCAGCAGGTCTTGCCGCTGCTTCTCCACAGTAAAGATGTCCTCCTTGAGAAACTGAAGATCCCCTTGCAGCTATAACACATCACAAGAAGATCAAATCAATAGTCAGATTGCGGGCCAGAAATCTCTCAACCAACTAGACCGCACAAACAGTGATAATAACATGGTGCAGACGAGTTATGGTCCTACAAGATTCAGCTCCTCTTGCTTCTGCTGCCGAGATCGATGCAGAAATTCCAGCAAAATCTCCATGTTCGTCTCAGCTTCTTCCTGTTCAGCCTTCCGTTTCTTCTCCGACAGTAAGTGCATCAGAGCGTCCAGCTCCTTGACAGGTAGATCCACACCCTGACACCAAAATCGAAAACAGAAAACCGTCACTGCTGAACCACAAAAACTATCATACTCATGCCCTGCCCTGCCTTTGAAGTGAAGCACGGAATACTAGTAGCAATATCACAAATTCAGTCGTCAACATGTTAAGAGATATGACTGTAACAACCGTGAGTTCTAAAGAAAAACAACATAATAGCACAGATGTAACTGCTCCATCAGAAAAGACAAAGTGCGCACAGAAAAAGTAAACAGCAAATGTACCTGCTGAAGGGCAAGGCGTAGATGCTCAGCTGGGGATGCATTGCTGACGAGCTGCGAAGTGGACGCCTTTCCCAACAACTGCACTAAGTGATTTCGAGCGTAAGCGACGCCATACAAGTTCCAAAGGTATCTTAACTTCAATGCCAATGTTATCTTAGCTTGAACATCCTATAGCATGAAATTAGGCAAAAGAGAGGCGTGCAATAGGAACGCACCTTGTTGAGTAGAAAGTTGGGGAAGAGCTGGTTATTGGTGAGGTAGAGACCGCAGGAGGGGCAATTGCTCTTGTTGCTGAGATGCGTCATGATGCACATGTAGCAGAAGCTGTGCCCGCACGCGGTCAGGAAGGCGTCCTTCATAGTCTGAATGCAAATAGGGCAGAGGAAGTCCTTATCCACGACGGGCTTCGTCGACATTGCGGCGGCCTCGAACTTGTTCTCCTCGCTGTCCCAGGAGCCCGTGCGCGGCTCTTGCTTCACGACGGCGCCCACAGACGGAACATGAGGCCCTACCGACCCCTGCGTGAAAGCCCTGCCCTCCATCTCTCCACTCTTCTCCCCCTTTCCGTTCGCCTTCGCTCCACCGCTCTGAAACTCCAACCAACTCCAAACCACTCGTGCTATTCAAGCCACCTCCCCATCCTCAATCCCAACTCATCACGAAACCTCACACGCGCACTCTGCATTTCGCTCCAAACGCTCCAGATGAAGCGTCCTCTGCGTACAAGACATATTCACCGACGCAATCCTCAACTCCAAGCCTCCTAAACTCCCAAACTTCTCCTCAAATCCGAAACACGAAACCCTAAGTAATAGGAACTGGACACAGCAGCGGAAGCCCTCGGCAGCTGAATTACGAACGCGATTCCACGCGAAGGACACCCCCGAGAATGCGCTCTTCCATCCCAGCGCCTTCAACCTCTCTCACCTACACCCCCGGAGCGCCACACCGCATCCCCAACCTCCTCCCATCACCCTGAACTCCCAACGCTCTCGCGAGATCACTCCAGAGTACCTACCCCGCCCGCAATTGCGATCGTCGCAACCTGCAAACCGCGACCGGGAACGTGATACACGCACTCGTAGCAGCCCGCGCCGCCTGACCACCCCCCGCAACGGAGAGCTCGCTGGCAGCCCGAATGAGTCGTTCGGGCGCGAATTAGAACGGGATGAGGCGCACGACCGGTCGTTGGAACCGGGAAGGCGAGGGCGAGCGAGGCCAGCGGCGGAGTCGAGGGAGCGATGCAGCGACGCGCGTGGCGATGGCAGCCCCGCCTGTCCACACGAGCAGGGTAGCGCGAAGTAGGCGTCAGTGATCGGAGAAGAGCGAGTGAGTGCCTCGGTTGCTTACACCGCGACGTCGACGACGACGACGACGACGGCCACTTCACTCGTACTCGTAACTTACTCTTCGTAACTTACTGGTACTTCGTAACTTACTCTTCGTAACTTACTGGTACTTCGTAACTTACTCTTCGTAACTTACTGGTACTTCGTAACTTACTCCGTAACTTACTTCTCCCTCTTCGTAATTTACAGTGGAATCTGGGAATGGTAATTTCACATCTGGGCATGGTAATTCCACTTCCCTCGTTTTAATTTTGACGAGGATGGAGGTGTTTTTTACCCTAGTTTATTATCTCTTGAATGGATTATCAAAAAGATTCAAGAAAAGAGTTGAATTGTGTCAATGGAAAAAATAAATCAGATAGAAATTTAAAAAATTGATTTTAGTTTGGATTTGCTTTTGAAGGAGAAAAACTCTTGTCTTTGGAGGAGGCCGGTATGAATAAAGTGTATTTTAAGGTAGAGGCACCCAATTCCGATCGGTAGAGTATGCATGGCATGGTGCATGAAAATGGTAAATGCATGAAATGGTGCATGAAGCAACCCAAAACCGATAATTCAAAATCTGAATTATCGGCATTGGGTCATGGAGTGTGCAATTTTGGGTTGCTCCACCTCAATTGAACTCTCATGGGTGGCCTTGCCTCGAAAGTCGAACAAGGCCAATCGGCATTGGATACCCTCCATGAGTTGGTTATCCATGGCATGTCTTCTCTCTTTTATTCACTCTCACTTGTTGGCATTGGGTGTAGGAGGGCACCAAATCTCACCTACTCTACAGTTTGAGTAATGGGCTCCAGTGGTTTCTGGGCTTTTAAATTCTATATCAATTCCAAATCTTTGTAATGAAATTTGAAAAAAATATTTGTTGAGTTTCATTTCCTGATTCCGCATCTTCCTACATGAATGTTTTTGACATACAATGTCATTTGAGTCCCCAACTAGCTTAATTGATTGGAATTGGGTGCCTCTACCTTGGTTTTGATGGGATGTGGTGTAATAGCCACATCAGTGTAATGTCTGAGAACAAGATGTCCTCTCAAGACTTAGCTTTTGAATACCATGAAGAAAAAGGTGTTCGTTGTCCTAAGTCACTAGACTTTTAATGAATCACTATGATGGTTTATAAAGAAATTGAATATGTATTAATGCAAAAGAGTCTTATGAAAGGAGGTAGTTTGAATATATGTAAAAACATTTATAAAATTATTATTTTTTCAATTTTTCAAAAAAATTTATCTTGGATTGATAATACTTGAGTTCTTTAGTAGAACTGTTGTAATAAACGTGCATGTGCTAAAAAATATGTAGCCATTTGAACTTAGTATGCACACATTTGATGTAGATAACACATTGTGAAGTATTATGTAATACAAGTGTGGATACTAGACGTCCTTGAAAGGGCGAGGCTAGTTCCAACGCGTGAAATATTTCCTAGATTCATGGGGTTTTCCTCTTACTAATTCTTATAAAGAAGGGGTGTCTTTTTTATTCCTTAGTTGGCTTTGCAAATAAATAAAAAAGAACTCCAATCCCTGCAAGGGGGGGGGGCTTGAATAAAGTGTATGTTCATACCACTATTGAGCCCATGCGAACGGGACATAGGGTAGTAGCGGCTTTTCAAATAACTCAAGTGAATATATAGATGGTATTTCAATGGGAGTGGAAGTAATAGATAGTGTGATATCTTTTTAAACACGAGGTCATGTGAATGTGGTAGGGCATTGGAGGGGTAGGAGGCGTATGCATATTTTCTTCTTAAGACGGACATATGGAGATTGCCATGTTTACGACATTAATAAAATCAACATTTTAACCCCTAAATTCTTGAGAGTCGCCCAATGGGACTCTAATAGTCTCCTGAGGGAACCTTTGGGAATTTAGGGGTTAAATGAGTGCATATGGGGGTTGTAAGAGCTGCCAATAACAGAATTAGAACTAGCATTTTAAATGAGTGCGTCTGGGGTTGTAAGAATTGCCATTGATAAGTTATCTTCAGTTTGCAATTCTTCAGACCGAGATGACCAAGACATTACTTTTTTTCTTATAATGCTTTTTAAGGTCTTATTCTAAAGCACAGTAGGTTGAAATTTACAAAAGGACTAATCATGACATTTTTGAAACAATGTTAGGTCTGTTGCAGGAATTAACATATGACTAATTCTAACAGGCTATGCTCATTTATTTGTTGATATAAATGTTTTTTTTCCCCTTTGATATGTACAAAATTCATTCTCATTATCCTTTTCTCCTCTGGGTCAGGAAGTTCTGAGCTTATTCAGGAATTATCCTCTTTATCCTCAACTATATACAGCTTACATTATAGACAATTAATGGTGCATCTCCACATCAACCTCACAACCTTTATACACGACTAAGAACCATATCAAAAACCTAATCCCTCTCAAGAACCTTGTGGGAAAAAATAAAAATAAAAAATCTTCCTCTTAAATAAAAGATAACAGTCTGTTACATCAAGTTGGGCCCATGGCCACAAGCAAATCCATGATCGTTGACCCATGACCATCTACAAGCCATTTACTTCTGTAAGGGTATATATAGTAAATGACGGGTATCAACAGTAAATGACGCGTACATAACAAGTATACACATACATACGTATAAAAATTGGAGATTGCCTTTGGCCCGTTGGCAACAATAGGCATTTTATATGAGGACTAGCAATTGGCGCTTGTTTTGCAATGCATTAGTCCAACCATTTTAATGTAGATTTTATATTAAAAACTACAAAAAGAAAAGGTAACTTGATTCACTGCACGGTTGACTGTGCAATTAACTGCGCGGTTGACAACAACATTTTTACATTTCACTGCACGGTTCACTGCGTGGTTGATTGTTGCGTGGTTCAGTGCGTAGATTATGATTTTAGTAGTATGATATAAAAACATGTACAATTTTTCAAGTGAATAAATAATAATAAAAATGATATTAACTTTGTAATAAACCAGTAAATCGGTCGAAGATGATCCTAAACTACCCAAGTAGCAGTGTGAGATACCCAAAGACATGAGGTTGCCGGTTCAATCCGTGGCTATAAAATCTTCTCACTTGACGAGACCGCCACAACAATCAACCACGTAGTGAACCACGCAACAATCGCATGGGAGAAAAGTACAAAACACGTTATTTATACAGAAAAATAACGTGTTTTGTACTTTTCTTCAAAAAGTATGAAAGTTTTTACCTTTTAGTAAACTTTAAAACTATAATATAAACCCTAAACCCCGATCTTTTAACCCTAAGCCCTAAACTCAATTGTTCAATGCTCATCACTCACCATTTACCGCTCACAAGATAGCAATCCTCGATAGCAACTTGTGTGTGCCAAAATAATTTATTTAAAAAAAACACAATACACCTGTAAATCAATCCGAGATGACCCTAAACTACCAAGTGATTGTGTGAGATACCCAAAGACATGAGGTCCCGGTTTCCATACCTGGCTATGAAATCTTCTCTCACTTGACAAGACCGCCCCAAGTACGTAGCCAATATTGCAACTCATGTGTGCCAAAAAGAATAAAAATAAAATAAAAACAAATTAGGTGGAATCGTTTGGAGCAACGTTATGATAAGCCGCTTCCAAGAATAAACAACTCAAAGGGCCAGGATAAACAACCAGTCAAGGAGGCAATAGAGCGTCTAATATAAGAGCCTCGTGCGGATGGCAGAGAACCGCTCGTGCGCGCGCCGGGAACAGCAAAGGGGAACACCTGGGGAACACCCCGGGAGCGTCGGCTTATCTAAAAAGACTAAGCCGGGCCGCAGAGGCCGCCACATGGCACCCCGCGATTGGGCACGGGGATCTGTCCACGTGGGCGCCATTGAAGAGTGAAAAAATATCTAAGTCACAGAATCTAAAACTGGATGGAGGCGCTCCCCGAGGGGGCGCTTTATGGCTCTCGACCGGAAAGTGATCGATAACGGTCACCATGTACCACGGGTGTTCATTTCAGGAACTCATGTAGGGGTATTTGTACATGTGAGGAATCTACCGCCGAGGTACAGTTTCCTTGTGAATGAACCAGTCTGTAAAGTTGCTCTCTGGAATAAGTTGCACCACTGAATTGTGATCTCCATACATGTTTCGTTTCTAACTGAATTTACTGTTATTATTTATCATTTCTGTTATTTTTTAATAAAATTTGTTGCCCAGGAGAGTGAACAGTTTTACTACACTGATTTTGATGTTTAGTGTAGCCGCACTATATGATTTATATGTGCTATAAGTTTTTTTTGTCGATGAATATTTTTACCAACCAATGTTGACAATGATCACCCTCTTTGAGTAACACTACAGTTGGTATCTAGTGTTAAGCACAGTAATTGACCCTTTTACTTTTGATGCGGATTTTTACTAAGAGCATAATTATTTGCACTGCTTAGAGAGGAGAATCATTGTAAACATAGGTGGTAAAAATATTCATCAGGAGAAAAAACTTAGAGCATTTACAAGTCATTTACTATGCTTAACACTAGATACCAACTTTTGTGTAGTGTAGAAGAAGAACTCCGATTTCCGGATTTCCGAAGGAGACTGGCGTGAATATAGTGTCTGTACCAGGGCTTTTTTTTTTGGCGAAATTTCGCCAGATTGTCAGAAATCTGACCTCTCTGGCTTCGTCCCTCCAAAAACTGGCCTCTGCAGTGCAGCGAGCAGGAGGGACACGGGTCCAAAAAAAAAGGGCTGGTTTGTTCATTCTCTTCACTAAGCATAAGGCCACGGGACATAGGCTAGTGTGCTTTAGAGACAACTGACATGTCATCTCCCCCAAGGACTTTGTGGACACCCATACAACGAGGCCTTCAGACCCCCACCATAATTGGGTGGACTATGGTAGTAGGCACCACGCCGGCAATAGGACTTGAACTCACAACCACCTCATCGATATGCAATGATCCAAACCACTACACCAAGTCCGTGGTGCTTTGTGAAGTGTAGATAGTTGTACTCTTAGTAAAAATCCGCATCAAAAGTGAACAATTATATTGTTCTTAGACCATAAAGTACAACAAAGGGATTTCTTCTGTGTGGGGGGAGGGGAAATAAAATCACCTACATCCAAATGATCAATGTGGTTATGATTAAACCATGTTATAAGGTGGGCTTTTGTAGATCTTAGGCATATTCCCATGATTGCAAATTCATATTTCTAACTCCTGATTTTTTTTAATGAAGATGCAAGAAGATAAGAGCTGCTCCATGGGAATTTTTATTTTTATTTTCATTGGGTATTTTTACTTTCAAGGGGAAAAAGTTATGACATTTTTAAAAACTTTGTTGGGAGGGGTATGTTGGGCAACTCCAGCAGCTTTTGCTACAACTCTCCATTAGAAATCAGATTTTTAACATTATTATTTATTTGAGTTTGTCAAAAAAGAAATCCCCCCTTTCATCTAAGTGTTTAATTTTCACTCCAAGTTGAGTCAAATTTTTCTCACCTTTTAAAATAAATCGTTTTTCTCCTAAAAACTAGAGATCTCGGTTTTTTTATTCTCAATATCTTTGTTTACTTCTAGAAGAAGCATGAACATTGTTTTTGACCGTTTGGATTTTCAATTTCAATTCAAGTGGATCCATCAAATGAAATGTTTATAATTTTTTTGAACCTCCTTGATTCCTTGTTTTTTTTAATGCTTAATTTATCCGGTAGCTCTAAGAATTGGTGTATAACATAACATAACATACATTATAATGGTATCAAATCTAGAATCTTTGTAATACAGAAATTCAACACTAAGTGAAGTCAAACACTTTGCAAACTCTTTAAACGCGTGGAAGAAAGAGAACTTATTTCTCACTTCAAACACTTTAAATATAATCCTTTCAAATATGTGTGATTAACCCCTAAAGGCCCAAGTCGTTTAAGAGGAATCTCTACTCCATTGATTATAATTTGCCAATATGAACTTTTTGAGAATGTAACCCTAGGATCTTCTTCTATACTTGTATGAGATGATGTGGTCAAAATTTCGTGAATTTTGACCGTACGGATTGAAAGATTGATACAATCATAGTGAAAAATTGTACCCCGTAGGTACACTTGGGTCTTTAGAGGTTAATTTGTTTGCATGTGGATTTAGTAGCATAGATTAAAATCTTATAGCCAAAGATGGAAATGAAGATTTTCTTTTTCTTTTTCACTCTTTGCATGAGAATTAGCAGTTTTGAAATGTTTTAAGTAAGAAATAGTCAAGGAATTTTAGGGGTGAATTAGATGACATGGATGTTGACCCACCCATATGCTTGGTCATAAGATTGGAATTGTTTTCTATACAACAAATGTCATCATGAATAAGTCAGCTCAAGCAACTTGAACGAGAATAGAAACCCAAACTTCCTTCGAGGGTACCAAAATTTTGGCGCCAAAACATCCAAAAAGTGCTGCCATGTAGGTATTTTAGACCCCCTTGGTACCTTGGTCCATGTGTGAAACCCTAAAGTCCCAACTAAGGCCAATTTTGAGGCTCTACACCAATCAAATTACAAGTAGCACTAAGAAGCACTTGGTACCATGGTCCATATGTGAAATCCCCCGAGTCTTTAAAAGTATAGTTTGGTTAATTACAATACAGCCTTTTACACTATGTAGCTCAAACTCCAAAGTGTGTTCCTACATACAGTACTTTGTGTGGATGTCTAAGCATTTTTATACAAAGTTGCAATTTTTGTTTACGTGACCCATACTATAGATACTTCAAAGAACCTCCTTGCATATGGTTGACAACGGAGGAATATAATCTCATTTAGGTGCTCACCCTAAGTGAAATATGAACTGTAAATAATACAAAAACCTTCAGTAAGATGGTACAACTTATTTCCAATAAAATTAGCTTTGAAATTAATTAAAATATTCCACAAAGCAACCACCTTCTCGCATCTTGATAGAATTGCAACCATAGTACACTGCCTAAGACCCACATTGGGACTTTGTTTTGATGAATTTACCAATAGCCATGCTTTTTGAGTCATGGAGCAATTGGCGCCGCACAAAGGATAATAAATCACAACGCTAAGGACATCAAGCATCACGTGGCTTGCAAGGGGTAAAAAAAGGAACAAACTTGTATAAAGTTATCTCCATATTGTTTGACTTTATTTCATTTCAAAGTGCGAGAAAGAAGGAAAGAGAGGAAAGAGGTTGAATTACATGTTGAAGGAAGAGACAAGGCCACGAGGGTATATTTGAGCGTATATGACGGGAGGCCCAGGAGATTGAAAACATGTCATCCCGAGAGTAGAGGATCAATACGGTTGAAAGGAATGGCGGAGGAGAGCAAAAAGCAAAGCTTCATGCCAATCATGGAACAGTCTGTGAAGCCGGCCAGGTTGGCTGCATTCCGCTTTTCCGCCCGAGCATATCCATGATTTGTTTGATGATGTCTATCAATGCATGTGATGAGCATGTGACCAATTGCCAAAGGTACACCATTTCTTGTGCGTGATTTTCACGTATTGTGCATTACAAATGAGTTGAAAAATAAACAGGCATACAAAAAGAGCTGACCTGCCAATTAGGAAAGAATTCCTATGTCCACAATATACCTCATCTTTGACCCTTAAACGACGGAGCCTATGACCGTGGCATTGATTTAAAATTTTCGATGTATGCTCTAGTTTCTCATCAAGTATCAGTGGAGTTTTTTCTAAAAAAAATTCAGAGATGAGATCATATGTCTCAATTTTGTGACGAAAACCACAGATTTTTTGGTGGAAATTTGAATTTATTGTGATTTTCTAAAGAAAAAGTGAAGAAAATTCATATTAAATACAAATTATGCAAAAAAATTCTGAAAATTTCACCAAAGGTGGACATTACAGTGCCTAAACTTGTGGTGTAAATGAAAGTTTTGTGTTCAGCTAAAATAAGAACCACGGTTATAGGTCCAAGTTCAAATTGCAATAACTTATTCAATTTTACGTATTTTTTTAATTTTCAAAATGGGATGGAAACTAGACATCATTAGCTTCATTTCATTAGTTGGACTCAAATTCAAAAAATATCATTTTGATGGCTTGAATTCAGATCTAGAGCTATAGCTAGAAGTTTCTCAATTTCACTGTATTGAGATCCGTGTCACAAGCATTTTCTTTCTTAGATAAAACATGATTACCTCAATGAGGCCAGTTTCATCATCATCTAATGCTTGTACATACAAGGAACTCTCTTAAAAAAAGAAGAAGATGAAAAACAATTGTCTACGTTGATTATCATCCAATAATGTCATCCGAGAAGCCAATTTATGGCTGCTTCGGCGTTTAACGGTTAAGGAGACCTTGTACTTTGTCAAATGACTTTGAACTTAACCCTTTAACGCGTAAATGTCATAAGGTGCCACTGGTGGCTAAATATTCTACATGTATGGTGTCATATTTAAACATGATAAGGTTCAGATATTGAAATGACCTCCAAATGAAATATGTTTGTTGAAGTATCTTCAATCCAAAGGTGTAAGTCTTGCTATAGTTTATTACATTTTTTCATATTCTACAAAGTAAAATATGTGCTTGTATATACAACTCTTGACTAATGTTTAAGGGTTAACGCGAAAGTGGATCATGAGCCTGTGAGAATCTACGAGTGTGATAGATTAGGCCAAACACCATCTACACAGTGGATACATTTCAGCATAACCCCACTTCACAAAAATCATTGTAGTTTGCTAATGCATGTATGGATTGGAGATTCATTTGTTCCATTTGAAGAGTATTCACTACCGTAGGTGAACCTCTAGTTCGGCGTTTATTAACTAGAAAAATGCTTGCCCAATTAATTGCTGAAATATTTCCGAAACTAGAGAAATTTCCGAAACTAGAGAAATTATATATCTACAGGTTTTGTCACATAGGAGGACATGAAAGAGGAGTGGGGCTTGGAAAAGCCCTCCTTCTAGGTTGTGTATGCATGGAAGCTTTGATTTGGAACCCCAAGGTCTTGGGTTCAAATCCCGCCGTCGTAAAATGTGCTAAATATAGTAATTTTGTGATTTATTGCCGAATTTTTTTAATTTTTATTTTGGATGCCGAATAGCCTTTAGTCACTTAAATTAATTATTCGGCATGGATGTGCCGAACTAGAGGTTCACCTACGGGTAGTGTTAGACAAGTTGCAACCAAAAAAAGTGCATTTTAGTGACAAACAACAAGCTAAATCCGGAAATACATGTGAATCACCCCTATTTTGACCAACTTGGCGCTAAAGTGTTAAGTAGTGTACATAGCGGAGACTTTAAAGCATTTATCATGGTGGATAACTCGACTTCTGATTCCATGCTCGAGCACCACCTTGTGAGGTAGAAAATGCCATATTTGCCACTTCAATGAATATTTTTATGTAGAGGGTACTAGTAAAAAACATCTTATATTTTTAAATAACAAAACTTGAGTTATTAAAGATAAGGGCAAAAAGAAGAACTTCGGTAGGAGGGAATGAATAAAGTGTCTGTTCGTTCCACCACTAAATCCATGTCCACTGGATATAGGTTCATAAGTATGGAACAAATCTCCCGTCTCGAGGATAGACACTATATAACCAAAGAACCAGTAACCGAGAACGAAGGACCAACAAGAGCCACAAGGCTCGAGTCAAAGAGGTGATGTGTAAATATTAGATGAGAGTTTTGAGAGGTTTTAAGGAGTGTTGTCATGTAATTTTGGGAGAGGTTGGTTATTTTGGAGTTTTTGTTTGTGTAGGAATATGGAGAGTGCATGTTGGATAGCAATGGTGTTGATTTTGTGAATGCCTTTTTAATTGGATTAATAGAGATATTGAATGTTTTTTTGAGACTTTTCATAGAGGGGATATAGGTAGTAGCTTTTGCTCAAGCAACAATGACAAGAAGAGGGTCAAATTCTGATCCAAGGGATGCAATGTCATTAACAAGTAGTTTGAATTTATCAAATTTGTTTTTGATTCCTTCTAGGAAAAATTTGTCATTACAATATTTGAATTCAAAAAATTGGATAGTAAGGTTTGTATTTATGTAGTCTGGTGTAGAGTCTTTATATGGTAGTCCTTTGATGCATAGTATGTCTGGTTTACGTCTGGCATTACAATGGCATCTTTGGGTTTGACACGTGCATGGAAGTAGCCATGCAGGGACGATGTTTTCTTGAGGGTTGTTGTTGAAGATTCTAGCATTCATAGATTTAAAGCTTTTAGATTTGATTGAGGAAACAATTAGTTTTCAGATTTTTCATACTGCTTTGTTGTGTCTTTTGATGATTAGTGAGTGTATATGATGGTTTTGGCATTTGAGGATACGTGCAACTATGTGTCCAGGTCCGTGGTGGTGCATATTGGGCATGTTATTGATGGAAATTGTTCCATTCCAAAGAAGAGTTGTTTTCTAGCATTCCCCATGTATTGACCCGTTCTAAATTTTATGATTCATGTTCTGTGAGAGTATGTGATAAGGGGATTTGTCCAAAAGTCATTGGAGAGTTCGTTGTCAATGTCTTTAATTCTTGTCTATTTTTCTATATTTAGAATTTTGTTGGTATGGTTCTGTTAAGTTGTTATAAAGATCGTGTGTATTGAGGTACTTGTTAAGGAACCTAATAGGGCCTTTATCTGGGGTGATATCCATGGATGGCCATACATCTCTTTGGTAATAGTATGGTGTTGTGTGAGCATGTTTGTATATGTGTTTGGCTTCCCTATGTTCCTTGTCTCTTCTTAGTTTGGCTAATTTGTCTGCTTGTTCATTTCCATCAATGTTTAGATGGGCTCTTACTTTATATAAGTTTGTCGGTTGTATATGTGATTGTGGCATTTGTACCACCGAGGTGAGAATGGTTTTGTTGGGGTGACTATTATGTATGGTAGGGTGTTGTATTTGTGTGTCTAGGAGATATAGTATGTTTACGCAGTCGGTAACGATGTATGCACGTTGTTTAGGTATTTCTTGATTAAGATTTGTAGCATTTTGTGGACAACCATCATTTCTGCTCTAAAGATGTTTTGTAATTAGTGTAGTCGTTTGGCAATTTTAATGTCTTTCAATGCATTGTATATTATACCATATCCAGCTTTTTCTCTATGCCAATTTCCAAGGCTTACTTCTGTTGGTTCTTTAAATGATCCATCTGTGTTGTAGCACTATTTAAGGTTAATTTAAGGCATAAATTTGTATTATAATTTGGAAGTGGTGCTATGTGGTTTGTACGCGTTTGGTTAAGATTTGGGTATTTGAGTTTTGACCATTGCTTGTTGCGGTTGACTATGGTGTTTGTCGGCGTTGGTGATGCAATGTTAATGTAGCCTTGTTGACTATGGTGTTTGTCGGCATTCGTGATGCAATGTTAGGGTAGCCTTGTTTTATATTTAGGCTCTCGGTTATCTACTTGAGTTGTTCTAGGTTTGTTTGGGATCCCATGTTGGTGTTTTAATGGTGTATACACATTATTTGTAGTGTGGATTTTTCTATTCCTGGTTTGTTTAGTTCCGTTTGTATAGTAAGTTTCTTGTATGTTATT
Organism: Bryoerythrophyllum caledonicum; assembly: GCA_963971425.1. Lineage (NCBI taxonomy): Eukaryota > Viridiplantae > Streptophyta > Bryopsida > Pottiales > Pottiaceae > Bryoerythrophyllum > Bryoerythrophyllum caledonicum. The sequence goes on along the minus strand of OZ020526.1, from coordinate 17,663,501 downwards.
TATATCTATCGCAAATAGGCTTATTATGTGGGTGTCTCGGAATGGGCCTACGTGGGGGTTGGAGTTTTGATACGAGCCGTCGTCAAGAAATAGAATGTATATTATTTTGGATGAGTTATGTTTTGCCGCTAGTCTAGCCCAATGTATGGCTTGTTGGGCTGCTTCTTTGTTGTGTGGATATGGGTATCCAATGCCATCCCATTTATATTCAAAAGTTATGCCGAGTGAGCCAAAGACTTTGTCTAGTGAGAATGGAGAGAAGAATTTATTTTGTTTTGTAGAACAAGTGACTGGGGACGAGAAGTATGAGTGTTGGATATCATATAATGAATGGTGTTGTATTTGAACTTGATAAGGTTTAGATATTGAAATGACTTCCAAGTGAAAGATGTTAGTTGAAGAATCTTCAATCCAAAGGTGTGAGTCGTGCTAAATTTTATTACATTTCTTCACATTCTACAGAGTAAAATAGTTCCCGATTGACGTTTAAACCTTGTATTAATTGGAAATGTCATCCACCACCAAATACATATGAACCATAAATTGTTTTGATGGTCCACCAATGCCTTCTTCATTACCATATGTCTTTGCATTTCTAATAGACTGGATGCTCCTTCATCACCTTATAGTTTCTTGTAAATTAAGAGTTGTCTTAATTCCTTTTTAAAGTAATCCATACAATAGAAGCAGAAAAGATAGAGAAAGCCACCAAAAACAACCAAAAACCTCATAAAAAATAATAATGATGGTCTTCATTCTAATAGCAAAGAAAGTCCAACCCTAAAAGAGCCTTGTTCTTTTGCTCACCGCAAAACAGAAACCTTTTCCCAAGGTTACTTATAACAAATACTCTTCAAAACATCATATCATACATTCATATAAGTAGAACCCCAAGAATACCATTTATTCCAGAATAAATCATAGTCACAATGAAAACCACACCTCCCTGTTACAAATAGGCAAATAAAAGTAGGGAGGATGGGAACCACACAAAATCTGAAGCTATACACAGACTCCATACAGCACTCATAAACAAGAACACTTGTTGCAATGAGACAAAAAACAATGGCTGTAGCACTAAAATAGAAGAGTACGTATCCAGTTCAAGCCCTTGAGCGCCGACTTCACAGGTCCGGGGATATTCAAGCCATCCAGCCTACTTTGGCCTGGCTTGATCACCAGCACCTGAGTCAAACAAAGAGAAAAAACAATCAAGCCCTTGGTGTAGTAAACAGATGAAAAGACTACACCAATTGTTTTATGATGACTATGGAGAAGAATAATTTTACCGAGTATGTTTATAGATGCCAACAAACTATTGTCTTGTATCAAAGTTGTGAAATAAATTTTTGTAGTTGAACTCATGCTGGAGGTGAGAGAAGCATGTCACCTCACCTGAACTTTGCGACGACCCCATTGAAGAGCCGACCTGTGTGAGCGATGGTAGAGATCGATGCGCGTCTGCCCCTTGATTGCACCTCCTCGATCCTCTACCTGGAAATGAAATGCAGCATACTTGTCAGGATGATCAAAATTTAAGTGAGAATAATCAATTCTGGTTTTTATTTTTATTCTGATGATATAGTTCGTTGTGAAGTGAGACAAAGATACCGTGACCTCTTTTATTATTCTAAAATCGATTAGAATCAACCCTAAATAGCTCTCAAGAGAATAGAGGTGGCTAAGAGTCACGACTTCTCTTTTTTCTTCCCAAAGGCAGATAAAAACCTACTTCTAACTGGAGTTGACAAACCACCAAGCTTGGTAGAGTTATTTGTAGAGTCACCCAGCTTTTGATTTCTAATACTACTATTAGATTGATGGAAGAGCTTGGTGGTTAATCTCTACTACAACAGAAGCACGATATATGAGTTGGTTGAAAGCAGAAGAACTGTGATTGATACATGAAGCAGACAAGTGCATCGAATGGAAGGTTTGGGTTTAGGGTTTACGGTTTAAGTCGAGGACTGACCTCGCCCCAGCCATAGCCCGGGATAAACATGCGTGTGCCGAATGGGTAGTGCGTAGTGTCAGCAGCGATGGTGCCGTGCCGTGGCAAGAGCCGCCATGGAAAGAACAGCAGGCGAGCCGGAAGGTTTTGGTAGTTCATCAAACTCAGCTTGGAGAAGAGAGGTGGCCGGGCCTGTTAAGAAAACAATAGAATCGTCTCAGATGTATGTAGTGGAAACTGCAGATCATCAATGGCTCAATGGACGAACACAATAGGTTAACACCTGCGCAGGGTAGCTCCCATTCGACGTCAATCCATAATACGGTTGCCCATTCTGGTTCGTCGCTGTCCAAAACCTGATCACACAACACCACCATGTATGCAAAATTCACAAGGTTCGATCAATTATTATCCGAGAATTCCAGAGCAATATCATACAACCGAGATGTCCTTCCACCATCAATATCAACCGAGCAATTTACAAACTACATATCCAGGACGACTCCAAAGGAATTATAAAATGAACAATCAATTGGATTCATTGTATTCAATACATCCAACAAATTTAATAATGACTAAGAATTCTGATTTAAAACAGTGAAGATGAACCAATTTAAAAGGGTTTTAAAGAGTTGATGAGGAAGAATTCCAAAAAGATTTAAGGAGAATTTATTACTCAACTAGACGAGGATCCAGATTAGGGATTGAAGAGCGAGGGAGAACACTGACTTGCAGAAGAGAGGGTGGCCTTGCGCCTCCCTGTTGCCCTTCCTCCGAGTCCGGAACCGCACCGGCATCCATGAAGGCGAGAAGCCAATGTAATAAGGGCCCGGGAGCCGCAACCCCCATTCCCAATTGCAGCAATATCCGCACCTGCAGCAACTCCCCTCCCCCCTCAATCCAACAAACCCTAGCAACGTCTTTCCAAACACAAAAGCAAACTTCACATACCTGCAGTACGCCGTGCACTCAATTTCGACATGATATGGAGGCATCGCTGCGGTTTCTCCCTCTCTGCTATCACAAGAGCTAGAGAAAACCCATGACTCTCTTCTAAGTTACTGAATGCTTCCTGGAATTCCTGCAAGATGGAGTGTGTGCGACGTTTTCCGAGGCGAATGCGACCAGTCTACCCGGTTCGGAGCAGAGTTTCGGACGAGATCGAACGGAATGAACTGCACCGTGTTTGCGAGCGTCGGCGAAATCGAGCCGATCGCAAAAACTTCGAAGGAATTGCGGCAGAATCGCGTTCTTTCCTTGGAGAGAGACGGGATCGAAACTCCGTTACGATACCAAAATCCGATAGCCATCTATAGGACGCGTACATCAGTGACACTGTCGTGGTTCTGTGGTGTGACGGAATTGTGTAGATGAAGGCTTGGTGCAGTGTTTGGAAAGTATTCATCTAAATGACTGTTTTCATCCGTTTCGTCAAGGGAGGGGGGGGGGTGCGAAAAGACGTTATAGTACGTAAAGACGATATCATCTACGGATTAGGGGTATTCCAGTTTCCTGAAATCTGTGCTGTGTTTAGGAGAGTGTTGGTTTAACGGGGAGTGTCGCCCTTTCGTGAAGCGTACGTTCGTTAGTGGGATGGTTTTCATCCTGAATATTCTGTTGCTTTGTGGACTAGTCGTGGATGTTGCGTAATTCTGGGATTGATTTCAGCAAATTAGTGAGGTGTCGGTGCCATCCTTATCTTTGAATTGAGGTGTTTTTAGGGGCTGTTTACACCTGAAGGTTTGGGTTGGAGCTCAAAGACACAAGTGGTACCCTGCTTGAAGGATGAAACCATTATAAGTGGGGAACCTTCCACCAAACAAGGGAGTTCTAAGTGGGTTGTGGCCCAAAGTTTGTGTGTAAACCCGAATAGAAGGGTTGTGGCCCATTGTGCAGTTGGGCTGAATTTCTAAGTAGTTGTATGAAAACAAGCTCTTTTTAGAATTACCCTATTGTGAAAGAATTTCTTGTCTTCTACATTTGCCTACATCTTTGTGTATTGTTTTGTTCTATCTCTCTCAATTTTGGGCCATTTTATACGCTTAGTATTCAGAATTTTTATCTAAATATTTAGGGTTTGTTAACAAACTCAGATTCTAAAAACTAAGGCTTTCAAAAAAAAAAAGACGTTGCATTCTCAGGCCATCAACAGTAAATGTAACTTCTTTCTTTGATGAACAGTACTAACAAGAAAGAAGTTGTCAAAAAACTTCAATCCTGAAATAGTCAAAATCCAGCATTAAAATATTATAAATGATTGGCTAAAATAGGTTCTGAAAAATACTCTTCTGGCCTTCCGGAAATACAACCTCCTAGAGGTTGTAGGAAATAAGTCTTCTTAAGTTCTGTAAAACACTATTCAAATCTGCCATGTAGGATTCCAACTAGATTTCTCATTGACGGAAAAACTTTGGGCCACAACCCGCATTTTGCTTGATGTAAACTCATTTCCGGGGTACCAATTCTTTACTCCAATCAAAACTCGGGAATTCTTTGGGCTCCAACCCTAACCATCTAGATGTAAACAAACCCTTAGTTTGTGAGTGGAGTTGATATAAGCTAAGCCCCCTACAACCGACAAGTTAAGGAATGTGCATATGTTGAGAGAGGAGATAATTATACTATTGTTTTTCAATAATAGCCAATAGAATTACAATTCCAACCCAAGTGATTTCATACTTTTTCAATGAAAACTGATTTAGGGCCTCTATACACTAGAGGCGAGAGGCCACGAGGAGAGAAATTTCAGCCAATGGGAGACGTAGAAATCGAGAAGACCAAAGAATGTCACTTTACACCTGATTTTTTCAGCCCAAGGGAGGAAAGAGGAGAAAATGACATGGACAACACTTTTGTCCTCCGTGGCAACAAAAGTGCATAATAATGAGGGCCCCCGGAATTATAGTTAGGCCTACCTCAAGAGGTGGGCCTAACAATAAATCCGGGGGGCAATTGGCCAAAAAACTCACAACCAATCATTTAATATATTTAAAGACGAATTTTGAAAAAGCTCAACATTGGAGCTTTTGGCCTTCTCTCACTTTACACCACATCCAAAGGCCATGGCTTCTCAAGGATTGGCCTCTCAAGAATGTGCCATGGCCCAAGTGGAGTTTGGCCGGAGGCTTCTCGTTTCTAATGTAAAGTGGGCCTTAGTTATGAATTTTCAAGCTATACAACCACGTTTAGTGGGTGGCCAGCAATAGGTACCCGCCATAACCAACGACCAAAAGTAAGGGTCTTGACTAATAGCAAACCTCTATTTGGGAGCTCAAGTGGTGGTAATGGGATGGAAGAGGGTTGGATATACCCCAATTTTATAGGCGTTGGCTATGGGTTTTTGTTGGTTATGGGGGGGGGGCTTATCTTATTATTTTATTTTGTGCAAGGTGTATTAACAGCAAAAACTTGTAGCAATAGTGAATCAAAATAATTGTGAGAGACAATAATTACAATTATTTAGTACAATGTTAAATTTTTCCGCAACTATTGTAGTATTAAGGCTAATACATTAGAGTTTTTCTGGAAGTCGGAAATTTAGAGGGTGGCCACATTGTGTCAGCCAAAACGACCCTTGGCTGCACCTTGGCTGCACCTTGGCCAAGGTGCAGCAGCCTTTTAGGACCTTGTATCTTTTTCTAATTACAAAATCAGGGTGAGATTTAAAAACAAAAATATTTGCAAGGTGAGAAATCTCACCCTATATATTTCATGGCCCATAGCCTGGAATGGCTTCACATGGATTAGTACTGACATCATTTGCAACTTTTTCCTTGGAATGGTAATGCTAATATTCCATAGGAGGCACAATTAGCATAGTAGCTGGGCTAGACTCACAACTGCAGTTGGCACAGTAGGCGCAGTAGGATGAGGTGGCCTCTAATTGAAGTCGGACTTCTAGTCTGACACGGATATGTCGCCCTTGCCTTTTGCATTCAGATCAACTAATGTTTTCCAGGATACAAGGCAACGATTTTTTTAGTGATTTACGGAGGTCGTGCGAGTGGCTACCATTCATTCAAGTGTGGACTGAATCCTGGCGATTTTATCTTGATATTAGTAAGAAAATCTGGCTTCTAGATTGATTTCAGAACTTCTGAAGTGGCGAATTTTTTTTTTACATTTTCTTGTGCAACATGTAAGCAATGTGGCTCCCTGGTTGTTTCATGACGCCGCTTTTGGCTACTTCAATGAACACATCTTCTCTTCTCTGGCAACAAACATGAAAATTGAAGTGCCGTTGTGGCGACAAACAAGAAACATGATGCAAATATAATCAAATACACCCAAAATACCAATGATACCTCACATAAACTCAAGCATGACACGAAGACAACAATAAAAAAGACGTTGTAATCACTGAGTGTCTGGGGGAATTGAACCCCGGCCAAGAAGGCCCTACCCATTGCAGCAGCGAGTCCCCCCCACTCCACACCCAGTTAGTATCTCAAGCATCAAATACTTGCCGTCATCATGGAAATACAAGTTAAGATTACAATCCAACACCTCGTTGTTCACAACAATCCCTCCAGAGTGTCATTGCTGCCGTATAAGGAAAAGAATCCTGCGAATAAAAAGGTTGAGCAAAGAGCTTCACACAAGTATCCAGATGACCGCCTAAGCGGTTGCGTACTTTTGACTTCATGAAGCCAAGTGTGGAGAATGTCCGCTCATCTTCCACGTTGCCCAGCACAGCACATATGGCAATGTCTGCAAGTTTAAAAAACTCGGACAAGCGGCACCTCATGAGACTATTTTGTCCCATCATCTCCCATAACTTGGTAACCGGATTCCTGTCACGCGGTTCCTCCATCGCTTCCGCGCAATTCGACTTCATTGTCAACTTGAACAATGAAGTCTGCAGCCCAAGTGACCGAGCATCTAAGAGGGGATCCACCTGAACCATCTCAGGGTTCTCTTTGGTCCCCCAATTTACGTGTCCCACAACACAAAAATGATGCCTCAGGGTCTTCATGTGAAGACCGAATAGCTCATCACAATTTTGCTACAACCAAAACTGAGGAAAGATGATAGAGAAAGCATTCATTAGCGTAGAATTAGGGAACCGCTTCTCCAACTCGCTTATAAGAATTTCGGCAACATCTTTACAGTGACCCTTCACCGAGGTAACCACATGCAAAAAATCAAACCGACTAACAGGGAGCTTCTTCCCTGAAACAGCACACAACATGTGTGCAGTATAAGTATACTCGTTTATCCGGAATCCCAAGCTTTCCGAGCCGTCGTTGAGATCAACCACCCACTCCTACGCAATGGCGTAGGAGTGATCGTCAATCACATCGCAGAACATCTCAAAATGCTGCCTCTGGTATAATGATTCCAAATCAACATACATCATGTACAGCTCTGTTTGGCAGATCTTCACTGCCGCTACATATTCACTCACAAACACGTGAGAAGACAGGGCGAACTTCATCAAGTTTTTCACAGACTCTAGCAATGGCATGATGCATGGTAAAGCAAACAAAGTTGACACATCATACAACAAGTCACAATTCAGTTTCGCAGACTTCCTAGCGGCTGCCTGCTTTGCTGTGAAGGCTAGATCTTTCAATGCCGCATCTTCGCACATCTTCACTATGAGGGTTTTGTTTTCCCCCATCACTCGTCTAAGTGGCTCGAGAAGTGATATTCAACGTGTCTTCACGTTTTTTAGCATTCTCAAACCCTTTGTTTCCACAATGTCAGCAAGTTTCTGAAACTCAAGGTTCTTCTTTGAACTGGTACTAAAGTACGCGTACATGGTTTGGCAAAGCAATTCAAGTTTAGCTACAATTAGCAGATTGGAAAGCGGCACCACTGCCAAATTGGTGCGATGCGCCATGCAATGCACCCCTATTATGAAAGGAGCGACCTGCTCTTTCAACTGCGATGTCACGCCAGTTCTAGATCCCTGGAAAACGGAAACACCATCTGCGCCAAAGCACACAAACTTCCCTCCTCCTTCTATTACATCCAGCCCTCCATGGTAAGTTAATTTGACACAATAGCTTCCTTCACAACATGAGCACCATTCCCTTGAACTAGACGTTGTAATGCCAATAACATGCTACATCACGTAAATCCAATCACCACATACATATGAACGGAGAGCCAGCTCTCATGGTCGATAGTGGTTACCTCGTCTACTAAAACGGAGAAGAAGGCTGCCTCACGTATGGTTTTTTCTGTGTGCTCAGAAAGTACGTACGCCATGTTGTCCGCTATGCCCCATCTCACTGTTGTGCTCCAATGCTTGCGAGGGCAATCAGGCACCGCCAATTGCTGCAACAACACCATCGACGACTCGAAGTCTGTCATTGGTTGTCCCTCGCTGAGAAGCCACAACAAAACCCGGAACTGCACCAACTTCTTCTTCTTCTCTCGAGTCGCTCCTTCAATCACTTTTTGGGCGACAATCTCCATACCTCCTCGTGCAAAAAAAATGCACTCATTCTTTACGTGCTGGCAGGTTGCCAAGAAGTAATGTTCTCATTTCTTGATTTTCCCGAAATCAATTAGAGCCTTCCTCCTCCTAGCATGCTTCCAAAGGGAGTCAAGCTTCGGCACAAGTAGTTTCTCACGGCCCTCCACGTCCGAGCAAACCTTGCACCACATCTGGCACACAAGCCCGTCACGGCCCACCACCGACTCCACCCATGGTAGGCACGCGGCGGAGCTGTCTTGGAAGTGGTGGTTGTGTTTGTAGCTCTGCCGCCTCCACCACGCGGCCTCAACCATGGGACTTCCAACGGCAACGTCCAAAATCTGCACATCGGAGTCAGAAATGGCGGTGGGTTTGGCATTCTTTGTGAGGGCAATCATGCCGTTCGCAGAAGGCGACCTCTTCCGCCTCGTCTGTCTCTGAACCCTGGCTGCACATTCGGACACACTCTAATCCTTCAACCATCGTCTCCAAACTTTCTATATACACTCTTCCCTCGTACAAAAATTTCGCAGACACAACTGCAACTTTGGAACCATGAGTAGACCCTCAGCACGACTATAAGAATACGAGAAAACAAAATGCAAAGGTGTGGTAACTCTCTCGTCGCGGTACAATTTATGTGCAGACGCACCACAAACGCCGCGGCCACGGCCGGCGCTGCAACAAACGCCGCTGCCAATGTCACACCCGCACCACAAATGCCGCTGAAAAAGCCTGCCATATGCCGCAATTCCCCGCCATTGCTCAGCAAACCTCACATGGTTCCTCCATCGCACCCCCATGAACTCTTGTCCAATGCGCGCCGCACCCGCAGCCATCATCGCAGCCTTCAATCAGCCCAAATTTCCCTTGGCGACAAACCATCATCCAAACTCTCAAACATGGCAATCTGATTCACAACGGTCATCTATTGCTGGCGATCCGGAAATAATTTGGGGTGCTATATGATGGCAATGGCGCGCTCTGATATAGATGGGTGTGGTGCGCGTTGGATGAGACAAGGTGGACAAATGGCTGCCGAGACGTGAGAGGGCGGCTTTCGATGGCTTGCACCCTAGGCGAGAGAGGTGAACCTCTCTTCGACCCCAAACAACGTGTGGTGATGATGGGACCCAAAACCATGCAATTATTGTGTGTCAAAATCGCCAGGGTAAATTATAGATAAGTATCTGGCAAAAATTCGTTAATAAAAGTTACGCTGATACAAGGTGGCATATGGATTCTACGTCCTGGTATGTAGTTTCTGGAAAATTCCATTGTCATTGCTCTAAACCTTTGTGTTGCTATAAATGAAGAAAATCAATAAAAAAGATTTAGAGTAGTTCATTTATAGGACCCTAATTTTAAAACATATACTTTGAAATTCTACAACTTGAATTTTGAGCAATTAAAATTAGTTATTTTACCTTGCGAGTGTTGACTTAAAAATGGTCCAAATTATAATTTTTCAAAAGCAATGTCAATCCATTGTTGCATTATAGAACCACTCAATCAAATTGTATGAGGTTTGGAGCTCAAACTAATCACATGAAATGCACAATGATGCAGTCATATCAAGGCTACTACACCAAATCCCATAAGAACCTTGAAGTTGAACCGGAATAGTATTGAAATGGGTGACCTTCCGAGAAGTCCCAATGTTATATCCGTTTTGACCTACATGTCTTTTTGTAGGCATTTGGTCTACAAGCACATGTGTCTTCGTTCAACGGGCATCGCATTAGTGGTGGAACAAATAGACAGTTTATTCACACCGACCTCTTATAGGGATGGAGTTCTTCTTCTTCTTAATAAACGCACTTAGCCTTATCAACAAATATAATTTTTAGGCTTAAACATGTATATATATATATATTACCTTGGCATGTCTTTTTAAGTTAATTAGAGCTTAACTTTATCCTTGCCTATGGTATAGTTCCATTTTAACCCTCTAATTAATAACCGTGTAATTGTGGGATTTTGTCATATATTATACATTATATTACTGTAATATATGACAAAATCCCACAATGTATAATGAGTTATTAATGAAACTGTATAATTGTAATTATATTACATTATTGACTTCAAGGATTGGAATATTAGAGCATTGAGGTGATTTAGATCATTTCTTGTACCACAAATTATGACATAATTTTATAATGTCAACACATTTTTTTTCATAATGGAATAAAGTTTTTTTATTTCAAAGTTGCAACTCTTCACCATCACAATCTATATGATGAGAGCTACATGTGCACCAAATCTTAAGGGTAATAAGGGTTTCTAATGCGTTCAAAACAATCTTCGAATAGGAAGGGGTCAATTCAAACAAAATACATTCTATTTTTTTTGTAATTTCAATGTGTATCAAATCACTATTCATATGGTGAACATAAGTTTATTTTTAATCCTTGAATTTAAAGTGTAGAACAAACTTTGACTCTTTGAGTAAAGTATTTGCAATATAGAATAGAATCTCAAAGTACCGGTAGGTTATGTTGGTTACTTGTATACAAAATCTTGAAGTTAGTCAAGGAGTTTAGCATTACCACTCATGCTCCCCACCCCTTCAACTAGTCGGCACTATTTTAGACGCAATTATTCAATCCAATATCTAGTGTAACAAAATTACACTCCCATAGCTAAGTCAGTCCCTTCATTTCATAAAGAAAAAGAGTAATAGACTAGCGGAATTATGAGAGTTTGTTGAAGGTAGTTCTACTACATACAATGATGTGCAATATTGAGCATATGTTCTACTATCTTATAGTTAAAACGAAATTATGATGGCAATGGTTTGTAAATTAAGAAAAATTAAATTAAATATTAATAACCCCTAAATTTCTTTGACAATTTTGCACCAAAAACACATCAAAACTGCTAGTTTTAGGGTTTTTATTTCTAGATTTAACCAAAGGATCTCAATAAAAGACTTACTAAATAACATATTGAACACAAAATTTCACAAACTTTGACCGCACAAATTGTAAGATTATTGAGTTTGAAGTAAAAAAAAAGGTTCATTTTTTTCCGTGGGTTTAGTGGATCAACAGACAAAGCTTTTAATAATGTCCATCTTCAACAATAATTTCAAAGAAAAATGTTATAAATTGACACCACATGAACCTACCCAAACCTTCTAGAGTCTTCCGAGGGGACTCTTGGAAATTTAGGGATTATAGCTCTCAAAGAGAGCAACAAGTACGCCTAAGTTTCTCTTGTGAATAGTATCTAGAGGTGACAAAAGACAAAGTCTAGATTTGAAGTCTTTACTAACTCAACTATTCACAAGGTGTTGATGGGTCCCCTATACCAACCTTGAATTGAATTTTCAATCTAAACCTACTTCAACCATGGTTAGTAACTATTTTGCGTCTCATCAAGGATTGTGTTGTTTTTGTCTATGCATCTTGTTGTATTTCAATTTTTTTAGTATGTGGAAACTCACAAGAGACATTACAAACATAGACATTACAAACGTAGTTGCTGCAAGGCTAAATCATGGCACCAAAATTTTACTCTAGCTTAAGAGCTTGGTATCTCTCAATTATGTGTCCAAAGGGTCAATGCAGGATGGTCACCGTATTAGAATAGTCAAGTAATAGGTAGATCAAAAGCTTTGTTACACACACAAGAAAGGGCATGTATTTTTGCCGTCACTATGGGTGGTCAAAACAATGCTATGAGGGATCTCAAGCAAAATGAGGGAGAGGTTGGAATTTTTGTAATGCTTTGAATGAGTAGGAGTGTCATTGTAAGTGAACCAAAAGAAACTGAAACTTCTCCAAGGCACATTAAAGAACAATTAGATTTTGCTAAGAAGCATCAACATTGGACTTTGAGTGATTGGGAAACGGTCATTTTGGAGATGTATGCAAAATTAACCCTTCCAATTTTGATGGGAAATTGTAGTTTGTAATGGCCATTCAACTTCAAAATTTGTTTTGGAATAATAAAACATAGTGGTGAATTGATAAATTGATAATGGTGTAGTGATGCATGACACTTCATGGCTACTCCCTCCACATGAAGATTAATGGTAATAAGAATCAAGTCTTGTATAAGATGAAGTTAGAGATTGGTTCTTTTCAACCATTTACTTTGATGAGTCGACTCAAGACACCTTATCTTTCAACATGATAATGCATCAATTCACACTAGAAAATAAATGGAGTAATGGTTCAGCTAGCAATCCTTTGGCTTGTTGTTGTGGTTGGCTTCATCACTTGGTCTAAATGGGACAGGTATATGTACTAGGCATTGGTCAAAATTCATTGAGTGAGTATGAAAGTACACAAGAAATTTGGTTCTGAATTTCAGCTGAGGATTGTAGACAACTCTATAATAGTATGCCTAGACAAGTTGCAGCTATCCTAGCCTTTAAAGGAAGGTGGTCTTGATATTGAAAGTAGTTTAATATGATTGTGATTGCAAAATTAAGTCAATAGACTCTTTATTATTGAATATGAGTTTTCCTTTTAGTACTTCTTTGCCATGCTCAAAACTATGTCTTTCTGTTATTTCTCTTCAAAATCTATATTCTTCCAATTATTCTTCATTACCACATTGCAATTCAACAATTTTCTACGAAATCGAATGTTCCGGAACATATAATGTAATCCCCCTAGAAACCAACCAAAACCCATAACTAACACCCATAAAATTAGGGTGTATCCAATCCACTTCCACCCCATTACCACCAATTCACCCATCTAAATGGAGGTTTGCTATTATCCAAGACCCCTTGCTATTGGTTGGCATTTATGGAGGATACCTATTAATGGCCACGGGATGAACATCTTAAAAATTTATAACTAATTCATATTTCATCAAAAAAATATGAATCATTAAGGTAGAAAATGGAATTCTCTTAGTTGTTACCAGAGAGAAAAATTATTATTAATTGTTCTCTCCATATATGCACATTGTTGGTTACCCCTAAAGGCCCAAGAGTCCCCTCGGGGGACTCTTGAAGGTTTGGACAGGTTCCTATGGTGTCAATTCAAAACATTCCTCATTGAAATTTCTATTGTAGATGGGCATCACTAAAAGCTTGGTGTACAAGGTAATAACATCAAGATCAATACGATGGTAATGTTTTTAGACCTTGTGTAGTGCAAAAACTTGACACCAAGTGAAGTCAAAGTCCGCTAATCCACTCAACGCAAGGAAGAAAATGTACCGTTTTCTCTACTTCAAATACTATAATCTTTCAATCCGTGCGGTCAAAATTTATGAAACTTTGTGAGGACATTACTAAACAAGTACTCATTGAGATCCTACGGTTAGATGTAGAAATAAAGTGTTAAATTCACTCCTTACTCCTTCCACTCGAACAAGTGTTTCTGGTGTGAAATGCCTTGGGCCTTTAGTGGTTAACTTGTTGGTTTACCAAGTACACAATACTGCACATGAGTGCAAGTTACCGGAACCTCATCCCCTTCACCTCCCCCAACCTCAGACATCACATCATCACCAACCCATCAAGGGCCAACACACGCATCACACCCCCAAGTTCTGTGAAGTGAAAGTTTGATATATATCTCCCCGAGGAAGTACAATGTACCCTAAACCCTAAACCTAAAATGCCAAGGACAGCCCAGCATTATATCAAGACAAATGTACCCAAACCACTTATGATAGTTCATCATTCCACGCTCTGCCGGAATCTCAACACTTAAGATTTCCTCGTCCTGGCCCAATGCAGTCGCGGTCATAGGGTACCACCACTCCTAGCATACTCACTAAAGAAAAAGGAAAAACGCACTAAAGAAAATAAAAGCTCACTAAAGAATTTTTGAAAAAATTATAAGACAAGAAACGAGAAAACTATCAAATTAATCTAGGAAATCGTGACATTTCTAGCAACTCATAACATTCATTAGTTGGATAAATCCTCTCCTTGAGATGGTGGCAAATCTAGGATATAATTGGGTTGTTGTTTCCATACACTTATCCCTCTAATAAGTATAGCACCACTGGATGGGTTCTTGGTAACTTCACTTCTATCCACATCAACAGAGGTTATAAGCTATTAGGTTACAACATACTAGCAAATTAAAATTTATATGAGGGATGACTATAGCTATATTGTTTTAGTACAAATCATCTCTAGCTGAAGTTAGCAAAAGAAGAGGGGATGATTTGATGGATCCTAGAGATTACTATGATTTTGATTTATTGCGTTTTGGACCTAGGAACAACCAGTAATCAATTATGTCATTAAACCCCAAAAGGACCACGACCAATTCTAGAAGCATCTCTACTCCATTGATTATTAACTCCTACCACAAAGCTTTTGAGAATAGAGGTTTCCTGAAAGTGCTTCCTGAAGGGGCAAGTCAGGAGGAATATGGTACGAGACAATGTGAGATGTATAAACGGAAAGAAAGAGAGCATGAGGAAATTTCATATCACCTTTTTGTGCACCAATGAAATGTTTTGCAATCAATGTTCTTGGGCCCTACCCCATGCAAGCTAAAGCTCCCCCATAGTACCCTAAGTTCTCAAAGGGTTGACCAATAGTTCCCCCAAACCTTTCCCAAGCCAAGACACCATGTGCATGTGGTCCCGGTTACTAACATAAGACCCTAAGATTCCGGGTACCTATCCACTGTATTTTGGTGGCTTTCAGGAAAACTCCAATGTAACCGTAGGATCTTCTTCTAAACATATTATGAGATGATGTGGTAAATGTTTTGTGTGAATTTTGACCGTATCGATTAAAAACTGCTAAGACAAAGCCTTTGAGAATATAACCATAGGATCTTCTTCTAAACATATAATGAGATGACGTGGTAATTGTTTTGTGAATTCCGACCGTATGGATTAAAAGAGAATTGTTGTCCAAGTGAAAAAGTTTGTCCCCCAATCGGTCATATAGGGGTTAAAAAGGTAAAAAAATGGACTTTAAACTTCGATGCTTTAGAAAGAAAAAATGACATAGTTTAGGGTTACCTTAAACCCTAAACCCTAAGCCCTACGGTCATAGGGCGCCGTGAGTACGACGTCGCAGCTGCCATGTCAGATCGCACCATCGATAATCCTGTGACGGCGATAATTACGCCGCACGCAGGATTCGATGAGCACTCCCATTACGCCTGTCGCAGCGTCTGCTGCATGTAAGAAGTCCTGTGATCTGCGTCTTCATGTGGCTGGAGCGTTTCGGCGGTGGACGTTCTAGGTCGTGTCGATGCTCGCTTGCAGGTTCGGCGGGAGCTGGGACAACTCTAAGTTTGAATATTGTAACTGGTTTGGTCGTCTTCGCTCGACAACCTCGGATCGTCATCAGCTGCGTTCTCTCTCTTCAGAGGTATTTCGGCGCCGCGCCACGTTAGCTTTGTGTTGTTCAGTATCATGCGCTCGAGGTTATTTTTGTAGGGCTACCTTGCTCATACTATCGCCAGCGTTTTCTCAATGTAAGAGTGGCCGTTTTTCATTCCTGGGAGCACTAGAAACTACTCATGCATTGGTCTGCTCATCTGGAAGTCTGAGGATGCTAGCTGGATATGAATTGGTAGAATTCTCACTGCAGGTGGTTTTCTATTGCTGCGTGGGATGGGTTCTTCCGTGACCGTCATCACGGGTATGGTAGCTATGGGGCTGTTGTCCACTGATGATTTGCATTGCGGCAGATGGCGATCATGGCGATGGCGGTCGTGTTGTTCCTGGGACTGGCCCTAGGACCGCCCGTCCGGGCCGACACGAGCTTCCAGTATTACCAGTTCTCGGACAGTAGCGGCAGCATCTCGACGCTGGGCGACGCGCGCATCTACATCGACGACCTGGCGCTGGAGCTCACCAACACGTCCGCGGGGCGCGCCACGTACGACTACCCGGTGCGCGTGCTCTCCACCTCCCCGTCGTCGACCTCTATCTCGTTCGAAACCACCTTCATCTTCTCCATCGACGCGCCCACGCCGTCATCGTACGGCGCGGGGCTCACGTTCTCGATCTCCTCCGAGAACACCACCGTGGGCGACCCGGGCGCGTTCCTGGGACTGGTGAAGGCGAACCCGTCGTCCTCCCTGGCGCTCCCCGTCGCCAAGTACTTCGCGCTGGAGTTCGACACGCACCAGGACGCGCAGTTCCAGGACGTGAACGACAACCACGTCGGCGTCGACTTCAACAACCTGGTGTCCAATCAGGCGAAGCCCGCGCAGTCCGGCGTCGTGCCCGTCGCGCTCGCGTCGGGCTCCCACATCCAGGCCTACGTCACGTACAACAGCCTCGCCAAGGTGCTCGACGTCTCCATCGCGCCCTACGTGAACCAGGACTACGTCAAACCCGCCCAGAGCCTCATCTCGCTGCCCATCGACATGGCCACCGTCTTCAACGAGTTCATGTACGTCGGCTTCTCCGCCGCCACCGGCGCTGGCTCCGTCAAGCACAAGATCTGGTCGTGGACGTTCAAGACCACCACCGTCGATTCCACCGGCCAGCCCGTGGCCACCCCTCCGGATTCTCAGTATCCCACTCCCGGTCCTGGCCCTGGCACCTTCGGTGACCAAACTGGGTTCGGCGACTCCGGCGGTGTGCGCTCCGTGAGTACCATCTTGTGGCCGTTCCTAGGCCTGTTCGCTGTCATGGCCGGCCTCATCTGCTCATAATCCTCATTCAACCAGATGAACCACCAGTCACTCTTCACTTTCAAGGCATGGAAACTGGATCGTCAGTACCTGATTTTGAGGATGTAGAATTTTGAAGGTGATCGTCAAGGTGAGGAGCAATTCTCATCAAACGTTCCAGGTTATGAAGTAGAGTTTCTAGGACGTGTTTCTTGTCAACGGACTTGCTTGCAAACTATTTATCAAGTACACTCTTTCATGAGTTTTAAGTTTATCATCGTCACGTATCAATGTTAATGTCTTATGTGGTCTACTCTGGGTTCAGTTGGTTAAATTTGTTCGAAAGGGCGGCTTTTTAACACACATGCTTCTTTTGCATTCACGTATTATTTTCGGATCGCTTTTGAAGGATTCAAGATTCAGATATCTAGTTGAATTCATGATATGAGATTCTTATGTTTGCAGATGAACTAGTGCAGGATCATATTGTTCTGGCTGATGTATTTTGTGTATTCAGTGTTTAGTTGAGCTTTTAGCTGTATTTGAAGGAGTATTTGAAGGTGTTTGATACCAGATGCCAAGTAGTAGTAAATCTTACTTGAACTGAGTTTTGACAGCAAACTGTGAAATGACTAGAAGAGTTGTTGTGCGATGTTACACCTGAAGAAAACCACGTTATTTAGTACAATGTTTGGAAGGAAAATCAGGTTGTCTGGTAGAAAAGCCACATTTCTAGTGTAGTTTAACCCTTTAGCGCCCAGGAAGCCCAAAATGGGACTCCGGAGCTGCTAAAACTCAAGTTGCATGAAATCCATGAGGAACTAGGCTTTGAGATACAAGGTTCAGATTTGCACTCATTACACAAACACTCTCCGACAATCAGATTATGATTTGGATTTATAGAACTCTTGGAAAAGCTAGGAATACATCACAAAATACACCAAATACACTCAAATACAGTGAATACAGTGAATACCATGCCACATACTATGTTGTACTTCACACACATGCACATTGATTTTGGTCTTAAATTTTGATTGAACTTTGTCTTTGAGACATTCTTCATTGTTTGTGATTGTTGATCTCTCTCTTCACATACGAAACTACCGTTTTGATTCGTATAAGGTTGGAACATTTTTGTATACAATCGAGTAGAAAAAAACAAAATAATCACCAATAATTGTGTATAAATATTTTCCTCGCATATGATATGTCAATGCGAAGCTATCAACCTAGTGCACATGTGAATTGCTCTAATTCAAAGTAAAAAAATTCTTGCAAGAATCTATTGATGGTTAAAGTAGTGCACCCTCCAAAATCCAGAGTTTTCACTACCAATATATGGTAACTTTAAACACTATAATCTATTCCATCAACCGTTGGATGTTGTGCAAAATTTCCCTAAAGTTCAAGACATCGGTTAAGTTCAATTTTGTAAGGTTAGATATCAATATTAAGCATTGTATTTCCATCAAATCCGGTGCAAAAAAATAAATCAGGAGAAATCTTGGTTTTGCCAGAAACATCCCTAGGCGGTAAAGGGTTAACCTTTAACCCTTGAACATCAATTGGGAACCAAACATAAAGGCACATACTTTACTCTGAAGAATACAGAAATGGTATGAAATTTTAGCAAGACTTACACCTTTGAATTGAAGATTCTTCAACTAACATCTTTCATTTGGAGGTCATTTCAATATGTGAACCTTAGCATGTTCAAATATGACACCATACACGTAGAATATAGTGGCCACCATTGGCACCTTATGACGTTTTAAGGTTAAACGTGTCTAATCTTTGTGGTGCTCTACTACTGGTAGTTTATGTGTACTATTGGGGGAGATTGGAGCGATATTGTATTCTGGTAGCTGAAGTATATGAGCTAGTTTTGTTGGTTACAAGACTGTATTGCAGGACTGCACCCGAGATCTGATGCAATCTTTGTTGTACTGAGCGTGCGATAGCCTGATCGTCTACATGCATGGGCCAGGAAGCACATTGACTACACTGATTTTGATGTTTAGTGTCATGGGCAGTAAATGACTTGTAAATGCTATAAGTTTTCACTCTTGATGAATATTTTTACCGACCGTGTCCACTATGATCCCTCTCTTTGAGTAGTATAGATTGTTGTGCTCTTAGTAAAAATTTATATCAAAAGTAAAACTTACAGCATTTACAAGTCATTTACTACCCATGACACTAAACATCAAAATCAGTGTACTGCATATTTCTTGCCTAGCCTATACCTCCACATACAAGTTGTTTATCAGGCCCGGATCCAAGTCAAGGGATCCTTTTATTTACCCCTGGACGAGGGATCTCCCAATTTACCCTGGTCGGGCGTGGCACCAAGCCTCAACCTTGGGTGGGTCCATTTTTTTGGCCTTTTAACTTTGGGGCTCTAGAGGTTTTTTTTGGAATTTTTTTGGTCAAGTAAAGGGCATGTGGCTCCACTTTACCCAAGGAGGCCCCCCTTTGATCAAATAGGCCCCCCCTCCAACATAAAAATAGGGGTTGGTTTTGTTCCTACCCTCCCTATCCTTCCAAGCCTAAGGCTTGCTGCAACGCTCGACCGGGGTATTTAGGCAAATCCCTAAACAAGCGGTGCACCAAGCCTCAGCCTTGGGTGGGTCCATTTTTTGGCCTTTGCACTTTTGGGGCTCTAGAGACTTTTTTGGAATTTTTGCCAATCAAATAGGGCCCCCCTCTAACACAAAAGTAGGGGTCGGTTTTGTCTTTACCCCCCCCCGCCCTCCCGAGCATGAGGCTTGGTGCACTGCTTGTCCGGGGTTTTTAGTGGAATTCTAAGTCAGGGATGAACTTCAATCTGTTACATGCTGGTCATATACATGCGAAAGCAATGAGTTGGTCTTCTATGCACCTATATATCTTTAAGGTATACCCCAATGAACAACAATTTAAGCAATGTACATATAAGGAGAATCCATATAATAATACATTTATACCGAAGTAGGCGAGCAGGGCTGAACGACCCTTTGAAATGCACTTAGGTCTTGGCCATGGCATTTGTCATTTCCATGGATTGAAGAAGCCATTACATGGAGGCAACTCTTATTGTTAGTTTTGACAAGATCTTGACGTCCTTTAAAAAAACACACCGGTTTTGTCTTTGCTAGGAACTGGGAAGGAAATCTATATTTAAACCAAAGTAAGCCCCCCTAAAATCAACAAATTAAGAAATGTGCGTATATGGAGAGAAGAGATAATTATACTATTATTTTTTAGTGATAGTCAATAGAATTACAGTTCCAACTCAAGTGATTTCAAATACTTTGGATGAAAATTGAATTAGTTATGAATTTTCAAATTGTGCAGCCATGTTTAGTGGGTGGCCAACAATAGGTACCCTCCATAACCAACGACCAAAAGTAAGGGTCTTGACTAATAGCAAATCTCCATTTGGAGTTGAGTTGGTGGTAGTGGGATGGAAGAGGGCTTGGTATGGATTTTGGTTGGTTTTGGGGGGCTTACCTTATAACTTTGGACCTCTAACCGTAAGCTCTTGAAAAAAAACATTTCTACTATCTCCCCATATTTTTCCAGACCCATGTAAGTCACTAAGAATGAATCCAATGTTAACAAGGGAAATAGGAAGAGAAATAAAAAGGCTCAATTTTTAAAAAAAGTACCGCACGTAATAGAGAACTAAGAATAAAATGAAAGCCACTTAACATTAGCGTAAAAATGACTTTTCTATGTTTCAAATAGACTACATATTCAATGACCAATATGAAGGGAATGTTAAAGTTTCCAATTACCCTACGCCATGGTCTCTTTTGTATATAATTAAGTCAAAATGGAGAGTTGTCCAAAATTTTGGAATTTTTTTTTTTTTTGCCTAGGTGATTATCCATGGTCCCATGTAATGACAGGGTGCTACGTGTATGATGCATAAGTGATATCCGTGTAATACTTACATAATAACCATTGTGTCCAAATCACTACGTGAAAGAAAAATAATTCTTTCAACAAAAAGGTGTTGAAAGCGACCACTAGGTACGGCAAACGTAAAGAAATCACTTTCCCATTTTATACGTACGAAATATATAAATAGTGCAAAATACATTCAAAATTATTTTTATTTAGAAAATTTATTAAATACAAACCATATAAAGCTCTCTCGTTGTTTTATATAGAAAATAAAATGAAAAAAGAAGTTAATAATTATATTTTATATTGCTATTGACACTTAGATTTTTTGTACTATACATGTTGAGAATATTTCCTTTTTTTTAAGATGTCAAAAAATAATTCTTGTCTATAGTGTAAAGAAAAATTCTAATCTAAGTCAAATATTTTCACACATTTTGGGCAAGGGGGAAAAGAAATTCATCTTTTTGACATAAAACATAGAGACCTTCATATTTTTCACTTTTTGATTTTTAATTATAAATATGTCGTAAAAATCCTCTTAATAACCGCTTGGATTATCATTCTAACACACATCACGTTTATCGTAGAAAAATGTGAAATAACAATTTATGAACCTCCACTCCTTGCACACTCTTTTTGTATATGCTACACCCCTTTACTACTTCAAAAAATTGATGTGTATAGAACTGACATGATCATGATTAACACAATGGTAAAAGGTTTTGACAACAATTTGATACCAAGTGAAATCAAAGTATGCTAATTCACTCAACGAAGGAAAGAAATAATTCCTTTTCCTTGACCTCAAACACTATAATCTTTCAAACCGTGCGGTGGATGGCAGCTCAAATAAAAATTGTAAGTTCAAATTAAAGTATTTTGTAAGATCCTATGGTCAAAAGTCATCTTTTTTCTTGCCAATGAATGATTTTGCCACTCATTGGAAGTGGAATTTGTGGAGTGTTTCTTGACTAAGAAATATCTTGGGCTCTTAGGGGTTAACAATAACGGACTATTTGAAATAAATGTTTCACTATAATTAAACTTGTGATCATACCTTCATATCATATTCACATGTATAAATTCTTATGTAATGAGTATATCCATAAATCACACATGCAATACTGGGCAAACGATATTTCAGTTAATATGTAATTCATATGCGTCATGTAATACAAAATTAAAAAAATACATGACGTGGTTGTCCAGACACCACCAAAACATCCATGTGTCGTTGTCTCTAGTTTATAATAGTCAAGAAAAAATTCTACAAGCTCTTATAATGCTTAGTGCTGTAGTATTTTAAGAAAAAAGAATTTGCTACATTAAACACTCAAAATTGGTTTTTGTATATGTAGTCTATTTGAAACATAGAAAAGTCATTTTTACGCTAATGTTAAGTGGCTTTCATTTTATTCTTAGTTCTCTATTACGTGCGGTACTTTTTTTAAAAATTGAGCCTTTTTATTTCTCTTCCTATTTCCCTTGTTAACATTGGATTCATTCTTAGTGACTTACATGGGTCTGGAAAAATATGGGGAGATAGTAGAAATGTTTTTTTTCAAGAGCTTACGGTTAGAGGTCCAAAGTTATAAGGTAAGCCCCCCAAAACCAACCAAAATCCATACCAAGCCCTCTTCCATCCCACTACCACCAACTCAACTCCAAATGGAGATTTGCTATTAGTCAAGACCCTTACTTTTGGTCGTTGGTTATGGAGGGTACCTATTGTTGGCCACCCACTAAACATGGCTGCACAATTTGAAAATTCATAACTAATTCAATTTTCATCCAAAGTATTTGAAATCACTTGAGTTGGAACTGTAATTCTATTGACTATCACTAAAAAATAATAGTATAATTATCTCTTCTCTCCATATACGCACATTTCTTAATTTGTTGATTTTAGGGGGGCTTACTTTGGTTTAAATATAGATTTCCTTCCCAGTTCCTAGCAAAGACAAAACCGGTGTGTTTTTTTAAAGGACGTCAAGATCTTGTCAAAACTAACAATAAGAGTTGCCTCCATGTAATGGCTTCTTCAATCCATGGAAATGACAAATGCCATGGCCAAGACCTAAATGCATTTCAAAGGGTTGTCTAGCCCTGTTCCGCCTACTTCGGTGAGTAGCTTAAGTCTGCGCCCTAGAAAGACGTCTACTCTAGGGCCATCCGTGTGCGCCCTGCACCTTCGTCTCTGCCTGACGTCCGCGCCCTCCTTAGATGTCTGCTCTCGACGTCTATGCCGTCTCTTCCGTCGGCGTCTTGTCCCACATCCCCACCCTTATCAATCCCGTCCTCCCCTAGCGTCCTTCCTAGCAGTTACGTGGTCGCCACCTCACTTTTTATTTATTTATCTTACCAAACCCTTAATTATGCGTCGACTACATCCTAAAGACGGGACCTCTACCGGACGGGCGAATCGGACATCCGCCCAATAGAACAACCATGTTGGGTATTACTAGAATGTAGGGTCTAAGCAATGGCACAAAACAATACAATGCATATGAAGTAATGTTTACTTATTTGTTTACAATTTTGGAGGATTGACCTCCTGGACCTCCTAGGATCCTGTAGGAGCCGGATTTGGTACCTGACAACACCATACGGTGCTCATGTGCGTATGCTTAACATGTCGATGGTGAGGGCTTTGATAACCCCCTCTTCTCTCATGTAAAATCACCTCTAAATAGTCCTTAATCGGCTCAAAAGAAAAAAAAACGGTTAATATTCATCAGGGTTAATCTCATGTTGCCCTCTCATGAACTACTTTGAGTTGGGTTTAGAAACCACCAAGCTCTTCTATTGATCTACAACCTACTTGGAGCGAGGAAAAGGTTCTAGTGAAAAGAGGAAGTAACTGCAGGCGACTTTGAGTCTATGAGCAATCCAATTTTTTCTCACTCCCTTGGGTAATGAAAGTTTAGAAGTGAACCAAGGCATCAGCTACCGTCCTCTATATACCCACGGGCTATAGGAACCAAAAATAATCGTTTCCACTTAAAAGTAAGTGACCGTTGCAAGATCGAGGCAGGGCGGACGACGCTGACGAGGCATGAGATTAACCCAGGAAATTCTCACATTGTGGCACCCGTCAAGCATCTTGGCCGTGGAGTGGACAATCTACGAGTACACCCGCAACACCGCCGTGATGCGCAAAGCGCACTTGAAGCTTGATGAAGTCGTAGGCACGTCGCCAAGAGTGGAAGACACTGACATCTCCAACCTCAAGTACCTTCAAGCCATCTACAAAAGTCTTCCGGCTGCACCCGTTTTCCACAATATTGTTCCTTCAATCTAGTTGAAGTGCGCTCAAGGCCCGTTCGCACTAGGCAGAAGAACGCATGTTCACCGCAAGTGTTGCAAGAATCTGCGTCAAAAGTGTAACATGTAAAAAAACATTCAGAGAATTATTGAACTAAAATCCAAAAGTGAATAATACTTGTGGCCACTTGAACAGTACTTACTAACGCAAATTTATGGTTCATCTTGGCTTGCGTGCAGCAACCGCATGCAAACAGTGAAGGTTGGTTCGCACTAACACTTGCGGTCGACTTGCATTCCAAGTTAGGGTAATTTGAGAATATTTTCTTATTCAAAAACATTATAGCCTATTGTTTCATATCAACTCAAGTCACTGTTGCATGCGGTTGCCGCACGCAATTCAAGATGAGCCATAAATTTACGTTAGTAAGTACTGTTCAAGTGGCCGCAAGTACTATTCACTTTTGAATTTTAGTTCATTAATTCTCTGAATGTTTTTTTTTACATCTTACCCTTCTGACGTAGATTCTTGCAGCACTTGCGGTGAACATGCATTCATCTGCCTAGTGCAAACAAGCCTTGACTTGAGTTGGTATGAGACAAGAGTCTACAATGTTTTTGAATAAGAAATATTTTTTCAAATTACCCTAACGCGGAACGCAAGTCGACCGCAAGTGCTAGTGCGAACCGGCCTTCAACCTCTAACCGCCATTCTTAAGCCTCGCTTGTCCACTGTTCTCAACGTGATGTGAATAAGTTAGATTGCCGAATATGAGCTGGCTTGACTAAAAAACACATCTAACAACTTCAAGTCCATTCACCTCTTCCATAAAGAAGAGACAAGATTCTTGTTGGTATAAAATACCACCAGACTTTATATAATCAGACCGAGATATGATCACTATATACCTCCAGATGTCCTGCACATATTTTGGACCTCTGACCTTCGCATTATTAGCACATCGCTCTAACCAAATGAGCTAACAATCCATCAGCCATCGGTCTCCATAAACCCTAAACCTAGATAACAAATTGAAGACGCAACTTCGTTATCGAGAAATCAACCAAGTTAGAGGTTTGAACAATCCGTCTGAATAATCTCTTCACTATTCCACATTAGCGAAAACATTCATTCCAAAGCTTAAGGCAAAACTCCAGAATGAAGATTGTTGCGGAACTTGTTACCTTTAGAGGAAGCCAAGTTTGAATCAACCGAAGGCGCAGGATGATGAAGATTTGAACGTACCGAGGAGTTGAAGATCGCTGCCACAGCATTCACGAGAGATGGAAAACCTACAATCCCACCAGTTTCTTAATGCAAGCTTCAGCACATTGTCAACACTTCATGTACAAAAACCGCTACCATCATGTATCAATAAACTGCAAACCTTCACCGACTTAACACAAGAAACTAGCACTCAAAGACAAGTTACACCAAATCAGTCCGATGTCAGTGCAACTCACCACGAGGAAGAAGGCACTTACACCATGAGCTTCAAGCACTTGGAAGAGACAACGAACGGTATCCAAAGCAAGCTCTCAAGTCCCTCCAAAAGACCAGAAGTGAGAGATGATCAACAAACGCAACATGCACACTGCAACTCTCACATAATCTAAACAAAACTGGGACCCTCACAACATCCAAACAAATGAACATGTGAAGGAAGCTTCAGAAACACAATCACCTCGTCACGCTGAGGTCCGACTCTGATATCCATCAAGGTGAAACCCGGGCTGCTTTTTGCCGATACTTTCGATCATCACAGTCAGCATCACGAGTTGTGGGAATCGTGAAGCATCACTTGCAAACCCTGTTCCACACAAAGCAATTTTCACTTGATCACTCGTGCATCTGTGTGTGAGAACATAGGAATTGGAGGTTGCAGCCATGGGCGTGGAACAGGGTTTGAGCCAAGCGCAGTTAGATTTCTATGAAGCCGAAGGTGGGTTGTTGGCTTTTTGTGGAGAACATGATTCTTGGGAGCAGTTTGAAGGAATTCTGGTTTGGTTTGTTGGTTTCAGGGACGTTTTAGGGTTGTAAGGGTTAGAGTTTTTGCTTGCGAATTTGGTGCCATCGACTTTGGTTCTTGGGTTTCATGGTGTTGCTTGTGTTGGGATTCGCAGGGTATTTAGTGATACCTGATTATGCCAGTGCTGCGGAATGCGCGACATTGTTGAAGAGGCTGGATGAGCTTCTCAGGGACTTCGATCCCTCCACCATCTCCATCTTCTCTACCAAGAATCAGGTGCGTGAAAGTATAAATTCTTCTTCGTGATGGTTTTCGAATCTGAACTGGTTGCCAACTATGTGTGTGTGTGTATGAGCAGAAGCAATACATCGACAAGTACTTCTACGAGAGTGCAAATAATGTTTCCTTTTTCTTCGAAGGTGAGGAAATTTTTCTCATAACTTATGCAAAGGTTAGAATTTTTTCCTTGTGTTAGCGAATTGACGTTTGTTTGTTTCTTTTAATCGTGTGCAGAGAAAGCGTTTGACGAGAACAGGGTTTTGAAGCAACCGAAGGAATTGTCTATCAACAAAGTAGGTCATGGTGAGGCTTGGATCCAGAACTCTCGTCTTTGTTGAAGGCCTTGTGTTAGAGAGTATTTTCTAACGAAATGTTTGTGTGCAGCAATGCACGACCTGGATCCCGAGTTTCGCAAGTTTTCCAGATCCGAGAAAGTTGCAGCGATAGCAGCTTCACTTGGCTACAAGAGACCTGCACCCATCCAATCTATGGCCATCTTCAAGGTACGACAAGCTATCCCATGTCACTGATCACATACTTATCCCATAGTACCTCATGTGTGTGTTCAAACCACGTTACTGCAAGGTATCTATCTCATGACACTGACAAACGTCGAAAGACGTCAAAGCTCATGGTATCCTTGCCTTATTTTACAAAGGAACTCTAATGTTTCATGCTGGGGTGTGTTTGTGGGTTTTTTCAGCAACCGGGCATAGGAGGGGAAGTGGTGCCGCATCAAGACAACACCTTCATGGTGACCGACCCGCCATCGCTCTTGGGCTTTTGGTGGGCGCTTGAAGATGCCACCAAAGAAAATGGCTGTCTTTGGGTGGTTCCTAAATCTCACAAAGGTACGTAGAATCAGGCTATTGAGGTGATTTGTTTTCTAGCATGAGATTGATTCTAAACGTGTATGATGCATTCTTTCTCAGATGGTCTGAAACGAAAGTTTCTGAAAGAGGGCGATTCAGTGAGGTATGATAGAGAGTCGCCCGAGTACGACATCTCGACCTTCATACCAGTGGAAATGAAGGCTGGTTCGCTCATTCTTCTACACGGAGACCTTGTACACCAGAGGTGCTATCTTTTCTTGTGTCAAAAGAGGGTTCTACGGATTCTTTGATGTGCAAATACTAATACTGGACTAGATAGCATCCTTGGGATTATGAAACCTGAAGGTTTTTTTGTTGTTCTTGCAGCTTTGAGAACACATCCCCCAAGGCGCGCCCTGCATACAGTATTCATGTCATTGAGACTGACGGCACCGCTTATGCGGAGACAAACTGGTGAGTGCAACTCCTTGTTTGTCATCCTCTACTGGATTGAGTTTCTTGCAAATCAATCTAGATGTATGGATGGTTTTTCTGCAAATTGTAGTGTTTTGTTGCCCAGCATTTGGTAGAGTCATCTGAAAAGTCAGCCTCTATCTAGAATTTCTGACCTCCCTTTCCGCTCTGTTTCACTTAAAGTTGAAGAGTGTTAGGTGTAAGTTTGGCTTCTTGGCTCGGGGGACCATAGCATTGGGAGAAAATCATGTAATTAGCTTTGGAGGAGCCTTATTGGTTGTATTAGGATTACCAAGACAACTTGTTGTAGCTTGTTTGACGTTCTTTGAACCTCAAACCCAGCCTTGACAAATCTCTAACTTCTCTCTTTCCCTTGTAGCAAGATTTTACGGATAATTCTATCACACAATAAAAAAAACTGCGACAAAGAAAGTGAACATCTAACATCATCGAGCTTTGTTTGAACCAGGTTGCAGCGCAGGCCTGATTTTCCTCCTGAGCCTTTGTTTGAGAGAAAGGTGCCTGTGCAGACTGCCGCATAGATAGACACTCGTTACGAACCAAGTTACCCGAGTCTGAGTTAGCCCTCAGCAATAACCTGCGTGCTGAGCACCTTCTATACAATCCTGTCAACTTGGGGTCATGAGCCAGCATTCCATACATGAAGGAATGTTATGTACTTGCCACTTTCCTTGAAATAATACGCTTAAAAAAACCAAATTTCCATGGTTATCATGGTGGATGAAAATTTGGTGCATTAGGGTTACCTCCCTTTGTGACAAGTTCGTTTTGTGCTACATTTGAAAACTTAGTGGGTAAATCCTACTAAAGCCCATGTGACTGGAATATTTCCAGTGACAATCATCTCTTGGCAAAACTAGACAAAAACTGTCACAAGAGAGTGACAATGCCCATAATTCCTCGACGGAACAAGAGTGCTTCATGTTGCAGTACCACTAACATACCTGTACATGGAATTCCATTGGAGCTCTTATCTGGCTACTCAGGTGAAGAACCTAACAGTACCCTCAAAACTGACATGTTCTGCCACGGTTCTCCATTTAGAGGTACACGAACTATTTCCTCATCTAGAATATTAATTTACACGAAACATACGTGGGCAAATCTACAATGGTGAAGGAATTTTATAATGCATGCTCACAAAGAAAAATATTACAGTTACTTGGGCATGCTATCATGTTTAGAACAGGACGAGGAGAGTGAAGGCTAAGTAGATCAAGGCGCATGGGTAGGCGATGAGAGAGCGAATCTCCCCTGCATGAGGCGTGAGAAACACCATGAGCGTCGTGCACGCTCTTGTGCACCACAACACGGTCACGGCTCCCATTACGTATCGAACCAAGCTCCTGCCAAAATAGGCCAAAAGAAGAGCTTAGATAACAGTTGATTTTACAAATGACTACGTAAATAATACAGTGACTGATATTATAACAGATCCAAGAGGAAACCAACTACACTAGTCGTGCATATTCTACAATTTTGACCAAGAAGAGAGGTTGGAGAACTCTAGATAGAGGCTGAACTATTGTCTGCCGAACTAGTTTCAACTACTAGCTTGATTCTAAGAGAGCATAGACTGTAGGAAAGTGAAGCATATTTAGGCACCACACAAAACTAGGGACCAAACTGTGGGCCAAGGAGGGTGAGATTTGAGAGATAAGACACGTACCGGTTGGGCAAGAAGATGGCGACAGTGGAGAAGAGCACGATGGGCACCAGAGAGTAGCCGAGAATGCTGACGCAGCGATACAAGTCCAGGTTGCCGTGGCGGCCCGCCAACAGGTTGTACACCAGGTACAGGAACACGGATGAGATGGACGTCCACCCCAGGATGATGCCGAAGTGCACCTTCCCGGACAGCAGCTGCGTCAGTCCGAACAGCAAGCAGAAGAGGAACGGCCCCGAGAGGTCCGGCTCCTCGTGCAAGCTCGCGTTGATCCGGAACGGGTTCAGGATGTTGAACATCTTCTGTGTGATCTGCCCCACGTTGATGCCGAGCTCTGCAGAGAGCAAGCGGAACTTAGGGTTAAGTGTATGCAGTCCATCATGCACACCAGATGTCGGTGATTAGGGTGAGGATTCATTGTTTGAGAAGTCGACCAAAGTTTCTACCCTCTTTTGGATTATTATCCTACTCTTTCTTCATTCTAAGACCAAAAAGAAGAGTCTCTTTACAGTCCATAATCCAGATTCTCAACATAAGTCAAAATAGTTTTGTAGTGAAGGAAGAGTTCAACCATGAATATTAGCCGCCTTTCTCTCTCTCCTTTGAACTGATTTCTGAACTATTCAGAGGTGATTCTGGATGGAAAAAAAGAGGGGTATCTTATTCAAACTTCGGGTGACTTTTCAAATTGAGCTCTGATACTTGAGACAAGTGCAAAAAGTTGTGTGAAGTCACATGAAAGAAAAAACCACAACTGAGGTACCTTCCAAAAGAGGAGGCTCCACTTCGAATGAGTCGTATCCGCTGCTGCTGCTGCCGCCATAGCCACCACCATGCGAGATTGGGGCGTTGGATCCTGACGCGGATGGCAAATCAAAATTCATGAAGGAGAGTCCAGGCCCAGGTCCATGATTGGCAGGTCCCGGACCCTGAGCAGGTGGTTTTCGAAGATAAGGTTGTCCTCTTGGGCCTCCACTGGCATCAAACGATAGTGCCACATCGTCCCTCATTTCTTACAAACTCAATCGTTTCCTCAACCTAGAACATCTCACATACAGCCAGCGAAACAATCTGAGCGTTTAGAATACACTCCCAATTCAGCTGCATGATAAAAATCTCGTCCATAAAATTGTATCATTCCAGAAAAAATTGTAGATTTGTAAATAAAATCGTTATCATGTTCCTGGCCCTTCACTTCCAAAAGTTTGAGTGAATTTTCAGTTGGTAGCTATCTTCTTTTTTGCCTAAACAAGACACTAGGCTTCTCTCAACCACACTACTACCACGCCAAGTATCTTAAAATTCTGAGCTGCACAAACAAATCCCTTCCGACAACAGAAAAACCTAAAACCAGACACCTCTCCTCTACTCAAAAACAAAAAGAAACAAGTGATCACATACCAAAATCACGGTCTAGAGAAAACCGCCACCTCGCCCAAGGAGTTCACTTCACTCTCCACCAAGAAAACTCCACAAAAGCTGTAGAAAATAATCACTCGAGGGGCGATTATTTTCCGAGTAGGAGCATTTCTAAAACCCTGTCAACGCCCACCAAACTGCAACCTTTGCAACAAGTCGGCAGTTTTCGCTGTGAAACTGTTGCACCCAAAACCGTGACTTCGACGCCTTTCCTGGTCACGGTGATGAAGAAGGTGGCGGTTCGAGGCGCTGTGGCGGGTTTGGGTACCTTCTTTGCGTTGCGGAGTCGTGAGAACGGCGTGGGGAACGGTTTGTGCGGTTTGGAGAACGGAGTTCCCGTGAGATTGTCGAGTGGGGGAGCGTTTGGGGAACGGAGTTCCCGTTCAAGGCTTGCTGTATGTGACACCTCGTGACCAATGACGTGTAGACACTTGGTGAGGTATATGATTGTTTCTGACACTAGTCTGCTGCCACGTGTGCTGCCTTCACACTATCATCCGACACAAAGAGTGTCACATAGCTAATTTAATAAAAGTAGAAAGAAATTTCTATCATACTACTAAAATCATAGTTTACGCAGTGAACCACGCAATGAACCGTGCAGTGAATTGTAGAAACGGTGCAGTCAACCGCACAGTTAATTGCGCAATCAACCGTGCAGTGAATCATGTTATCTATTTCTTTTTATAGTTTGTACTATAAAAACTACATTAAAATGGTTGGACTAATGCGTTGCAAAGGAAGCGCCAATTGCTAGTTTAGAGAATAAAGATGTTAAAACTAGAATGGATGTTATATAGATTTAACGTTTATGCTACAACATTGTTCTTGAGTTCATATAAATTTTTATCGCTTTGCTTTTTAAAGATTGACTACGATAATCATAAATAGTAAACATTTGTTTTATTTTATTGATCCTTACAGGATTAAGGGTGTTTTGGGTGAAAATTGTAAAAAATTGCCATTTTTTTTATGATTTGACAAAAATTGAGGATATTTTTGTTTTCTTCTAGTAAACTATCATACTACTAAAATCATAATCCGCGCAGTGAACCACGCAACAATCAATCGGGAAGTCAACCGTGCAGTGCACTATGAGAACGGTGCAATCAACTGCGCGATTAATTGCACAGCCAACCCCGCAGTGAATCATGTTACATTTTCTTAATATAGTTTGTAATATAAAAACTACATTAAAATGGTTGGACTAATGTGTTGCAAATCATTAGCTTGAGTTTTTGGGTGCGACAAATTTGCATTTGTGTGTTGCAATTTGTGCTCTTGATTACAAATTTGACGTTCAAAATATTTTTTGAGTTCAGCACTAAAAGATTGAATTGTAAATTATGAGTTGTAAACTTGGAGTGAAAAAGTTGTGAAGTTGGAGTTGTGATCTTGGAGGTTGGCATACAAAGTTGGAGTTGCAAAATTGCATATTCGAGTTGTGGAGATTGAAATTACAAGTTTTGAGATTGTAATTGCAAATTGAGTTTGTGGGTGTGTGAATTTGAGATTGTAATTGCAAGTTGAGTTTGTGGGTGTGTAAAATTTGCATTTGTATATTGCAATTTGTGCTTATCCAAAATAAATTTGAAACTCTTGATTACAAATTTGACATTCATAACATTTTTGAAATTCCATGTTAAAATGTAAAAAATCTAAAACTTAATTAATTTTTTTCTATTCTATTCTATTACATTATTAAAATTCATGCATAGGTTTCAAAAATATATTTATATTTTATGTAGATTGTTGTTACCTTTCTTTTTTTAATATTTTGTGATATAAAAATTACATTTAAAATGGTTGAACTAATGCGTTGCAAAGCAAGCGCCAACTGCTAGTAACCTTTTCAAATAGTAGTAGACCATTAACCCCTAAATGAAAAAAGTCCCGAGGTGAGCTTTTGCAAATCTCGGGCACATTCCGTTATTTTTGGACTTTTTTACTCGACATATAGTTAAATATCTATTATTATGGAATTGTATGGAATAATTTTTAGCCCATTTTATCGTGAGCGACGCTTTTTTGTGAGCGGTGAGCGGTCAATAAGAACAAAATTGGAAAAACAAATAACTTTGTATTTTTCTTTTAAATGTATAAGATTATTGGAGTTTTTTAGAGATGAGAGAAGAGTAGCTCCGCAAAACCTGGTGAGGAGAGGTTTCTAGGTGTTAGGCGCAATTGCAATGCACACATCAATGAGGGTTGCTGGGCTCATTGTAAATCCCTGTGTGCACGTCCTTTGTTGCTGAACGGTATGCTTATGGTGTGCAAAGTGTTGAGGGATTGCGTATCTTAGATCTATTGATGCAAAGTATGTAGGAGGTTGCAACAATCTAGAGCTAGTTTGGGAGAGTAGATCTGTGGCGGGGCTCTGTGTTGGCCCAGATCTAGATCTAGAGGTTGCAGCCCCATATCATCTCTCAATCAATTAGATCCAGATTTAGGTTACCATGACACCATAGACATGCCATACACCTTACCTCTCCTCAACCAGAGCATCAGCACTACTATGAAGAAGAACCACTGCCTACAGAAGACACGAAACAGCCACCGAGACACAAGATCACTCTATCAAGGACAACATTCAACAAAATCAGCTAAGTTTTTTCATTACAATACGCTGCCTACATCGTTTCACAGTATAGAATCTAAGTCTAATTGCAAAAGGCATCTTGCAAAACCTCATGTTAGGAAATGTAAGTTAGGGTCACATACAACTAGGAAAGTAGTGGAAGCAAGTGTATTTCATAACCCCGCAGAAATAGAGAAGAACAGATGCCTACTTGGCACAACTGCAGACCATTCACACATAGAGCCCACCCATAATCAGCAGCAGTTCAGCACTACGAAGGAGAGGCGCCTACGTCTAATCTGTGAAGACCTACAGAATCTACACTCCTACACTGAAGCAGCAGCAGCACCACACCGAAGATCCAAAGCAGCCGCACCAACATATCAAGATCAACACACCTGCAGTCAACAACAACAGGACCAGGGCGTAAACAACATGACATCAGCCTCAACTCAAAGAATCAAGCACGATGACACAGCACCTCCAATGACCAAGATCGAGCAGCACATCAGACTCCCGAAAAACAAGCTCATGCACGAGGTCGCCGCGCACATGAGGAACGTGTTATCACACACGGGTGGTGCAAGAGGACCGAGTACCGAAATCGGAAATAGCACATGGGTGGAGCAATTCGCAACGATGAAGACGCAGCTCCAGAAGGTGCCCAAGAAAAGCCACGAGGCTGCGGCGGTTCCAGAGGCCGCGGCGGACGACTTCGCCCCCAAGACCCACGTCGTAAACAGAATGACATCAACTTCAACGAAAGGAGACAAGCACAACGACTCATCACCACCACTGGCCAAGGTAAGTATTCCTACCCCTAGTTTATACATCATATGCTTCCAATTTACTTTCACCAGGGAACACTGCAACATCATTTGCCGAAGACAACGTCGATTTAGAGAGCAGGAGCTAAAAGAAAAATCAACGACATACAAGAGTCCACCAAAATCAACAAGGAAGGAAGTGCAAGACCATGGACTCCACACCTTGGACAGCCCCACATCAAGACCACCGCAGCGACAACACCACCAAACACATCAACTACAAGCAAGCAAGACCTCAAGACACCAAATAAACAACAGGTACGTACAGGTAAGCAACCTCAACATTTCCTCGTTTCCTGTCTTCTCTGGTAAGGAAACACCACTAAATACTAGTAGGATGCCCAAGGACATGCAACTCACAAGGAAGTCTGGACAACCACTAGTACACAGACGAAACCCTAGCCGGCAATACAAAAACAACGAACTTTCGAAAGAGCAGGACTCAAACTTCCATCCAAGCCAAGACAATCAACCAGCCGCAACTCAACGGCTCCCAGAAGAAGCTAACCCTAGAAGATCAACAACCCAAAAACGAAGATGTTCATCAACCACAACTACATCCATCAAACACGAGCTCAACACAAGGTATATATCTCACCATCACTTTACTCTCAAACCCTCTTACATTGCTATACCACGTAGACACCCACTCCCATCGCTGTGGAGACACTGCGACATCTGCTCAGCCCAAGTTGAGGGCAAGTACCTGCTTGAAGCCACGAAGGACCAACGGAGGAGAGAGACGTCACCCCCAAGATCGGCCTGGACACTCCTCGCCTTGACTACCTACGACAGTGAAGAACGGTTTACTCCCTTCCTTGTAATCTTGTTGTCTTTTATGGGGATTGTTTGTAAACTGACAGTCGTTAACAGGACGCTAACATGTGCCTCACAGAGAGAACGGCACCTGCACCTGCAGACAATAGTAGAGGAACTTCTGTTAAATGTCGCATCTCACGCAGTACACATACAGGTGAAGTACAGAACGAGTAAAGCTATCCAGACTCACCGCCGAAGCCCGCAGCAGACCAACTCGAGGATCCATCAGCCGAAGTCGAAGTCGAGAAACTGCCCCGCAGGTGGACCCCAAGGCACACACCGACGCAAGAAGGACCAAGAAGCCCTGTCCCAAGACCCGAATGCCGAGCACATCAACAGAACAAAGAGCAAGGAGACTGCACCACGAAGAAGGTCTGCGCAAGATCCAAACAAGTCGCCACAGACAACCGCTGTAGAAGACCGATGTAGGTGGAAGAAGATTGCCAACAGGCGCAGAGGGAGACCACACACTTACGAAGAAGGGCCGACGAAGCCCGACCAACAACACGTCAGGCGAGACTGCTGTGCCGGCGCAAGTGAAGTCCAAAGACTGCATACGAGCGAAGACGACCACTCCCAACGGCCGCGACTCCACCACATCCTCCCGGAACCTCGGCAAACCCCGCAGCTGGTCCGCCGACAGACGCCCAAGCGCTGGTCCTGCAAACGGGTTGCGGCAACTCCGCCGACGTCCCAAGAAACCCTAACCTCGGTAACGGCTCCAGAAGTTCTACAAGAGCGAAGAGAGCGCCAACTGCCTGCCCAAGATTGGAAGAGATCCGTTCGGGGATCATTCAAGGACCATCAGCTCGGCAAGAAGAAGCGAGCCGCGATAAGAGAGGTACTTTCCACGCTACATCAACCTGGAGAAGAGAAGTGCGCGACATCTGGAAGGGGACCACCAAGCTACGCCAACAAACCTTGTCTTTCGCGTACTACAAGAACCGTAGTGGTGCTCACACCAACCAGACAGAGACTTCAGCTACAGGCAAGCGAGAGGTACACCACCACACGGGGGGACCATCAAATCAAGACTCTACCCCCTAGGCTGCAAGGTGGAATTACACACTCAGGTTTTACTTCTTTCACACCCCCATTACAATTTATTGATCTTTGCCAACTTTGGGATTATTATGCAATCCAAAGGACATGTAAACAAAATGTATTAATCAAGCCAGTTACTTGGGGAGGTGCCCAATATTTTGGCGCCTCCCATGCGTGTGTATGTGTAAAGGTCAATGCGCTGTACTTCCAACCTTTAGAAATTGTTTTAGTATCTTGTTGGTACACCATTAGAACGAATTTCCACCCCTTCTTGATAAACTCTCCTTCGAAAAGCCCTCAACATATGTTGGGGGGAGAAGCTGAGATCAAGAGGATAAGGGGTAACGAGATAATACGATGTACCTTTAGAATTGACATTTTTTGTTATTGCTACAGCATGTCTCAATATCAAGATGGTGCAACCTCCTCCAAGCGCTTGTTTATTGATGTGGTTGAGGAAAACCCTGGTCCAGTAAACGTCAATCATAACCTTCTATTTATCACAAACACTACCCAGAAAAAAGTGAAGGCAACAAGTTTGCCTTACACTGAATACTGGTTAGGATATCATGCAATGAATATGATGGCAAGGACCAATGGAAGTGAGAAAATACCATTAGTTAGTATTGAGGAATTGGTCAAGTCCGGCCTAGACATAAAAGAGGCAAGGGAAAGCTTCGAAGCACTACCCTCATTTCCATTCGTTGCCCAAAAAGAATGGGCAGCCACAAGGATAGACGGGAAAGAGGGTAACCACTTCAACCTCACTCAACTTCCAAGTGAAGTTGAGGTGGACAGTAATGGTTATGCATTGGATTACCATGTGGCAATTC
The DNA here is from genome assembly GCA_963971425.1 of Bryoerythrophyllum caledonicum. NCBI lineage: Eukaryota > Viridiplantae > Streptophyta > Bryopsida > Pottiales > Pottiaceae > Bryoerythrophyllum > Bryoerythrophyllum caledonicum. Next base: position 17,626,650 of record OZ020526.1, on the reverse strand, counting down.
AATTCGAACTTGGCGATCAAATTTGGTTGAAAAATGTTGTATTAGGTATGGTCAAAGCTAGATTGAATGAAATGAAAATCCCTACCGGGACAGGTATTGGTGAGCCCATTGCCATCTTTTGCCACCACCAAACAGACAATTGGAATGGGCTTATTAAGATACACCTAAAAAACCCAGGCTCGGATGGTAGAGGACTATTGAAAGGTTTAAGACCTTTCATTCTCATCTTGAATGAAGGAATCCCACACAAAGGAAAAGTATGCAAGTCATACGATTCCCTTGCCTTTTCACACCTCCTATCCGTCAAAATATCCGGCCCAAACCTTGCAAACAAGGAGTCTTTTGAATTGCATTCAGAAATTGTTAGAGAGAGTTTTGCTAGAGGTCAAGACTTTGAAATAACCGGGGTGGAAAAAAGGGGCCCATCCGATTTTGCATGGGTCAAAACCCCCTCCCCGGAACAAGCGGCGAAAGTAAAAGACTATAAAGTCTCATTCTCCAATGAGATCTTTTTGCCGGTTTTTGCAACTAGGAAGTTAGATGAAGATGAAATTGCAAAAAAGAATTGTCTTATCCTTATTGCCAAAAACCTTAACAAGACAAAAAATGAAAAAGAACTTGCAATTGGAATCAAGTCTATATTCGGCGAAGAGAATGTGGTTGATATATTCTTCAAGCTTGAACACGGGCGGCATGTAGGGACATGTAACATTGAATGTCTAAACGCTGCGGTATACAAAAAACATGTCAAACAAAGTAAAAAACTTCACGGAAAGTATGTCATGTTTACCCCTCATCCTAAAAGTTTAGATGGAAGTAACAAACCGAGTGCGGATGAACTTACAAGACTAGGATTTTCCGATATAAACTCAGCAGTAGTAAACGCCGTGATAGCCATGGAGAATGGACCAAACAAGGGCAATGGGGTCACCCTCGACCAACTTCGAAAGGAAATGAAGACTATGAAGGGGGAGATCGTACAAGAGGCCAAACAATACGCGGATATGGTACAAGCCAACACGGTGAAATCTCTTAGAGGAGAAATGTCAACTCTCCGATCCCAACTGATTCAAACAATTATGGCGGCCGAATCTCAAGCATCGGAAAGAGAGCAACGGGCCATTGAAGGCAAGATGGACTTGTCAAACTAGCATTGTCAAACAACGCTATAAACAAAGAATACACAATAGTATATATATATACTATAATATATAATATAATAAACAATCTCCAAAATACATATAAAATTAAAATAATAAAAATAATAATAACTCTAGTGTATTTATACACTATTAAACACAACAAATACAACCAAAATATAAATAACAACTTAATTAAAAATAAACAAGGATTTAATTCAGTATATTTATATACTAAAACAACTATTATAAAGTTACAGAAAAGTTATAATAATACACATAGGACACAAAACATGATACCTCTACACACTACTAAACAAACCAAAAACGACAACAAGAACAAAATACAACAACAACAACAACAACAACAACAACAACAACAACAACAACAACAACAACAACAACAACAACAACAACAACAACAACAACAACAACAACAACAACAACAACAACAACAACAACAACAACAACAACAACAACAACAACAACAACAACAACAACAACAACAACAACAACAACAACAACAACAACAACAACAACAACAACAACAACAACAACAACAACAACAACAACAACAACAACAACAACAACAACAACAACAACAACAACAACAACAACAACAACAACAACAACAACAACAACAACAACAACAACAACAACAACAACAACAACAACAACAACAACAACAACAACAACAACAACAACACTCCACACCCCTCCCACTAGCAGCCATAAACATTACTCATTGCAGACTATCAATTATACTTTGCGGAGACATAGAAACTAATCCCGGCCCAATGACAAATGTCTTCCACAACCATCCTAAAACACACAAAAGATTATCAAAAATATATTTCATTCCAAATACTATAAAACTCCACCCTGAATATCAACAACTAGCATCCTCCTTTGCACCACTTCTAAAAAACAATCACACTCTTCACCAAAACTATTCCACCCTCTACCCCAACATCTCCCGCTACATACACCAAAAAAAATACAACCACCCATCCACACATATCTTATTCGCCATAATTACCACCCTCCACCCTTCTATAGACGAATGCAATATTATCACCAACCAGCATCCTACCAACGTAAATCCAACACATTGGACAAATATATTACTAAACACCCTATCCTCTCTACATAATCCCCCCGAAAGACATATAGACACACTCCACCCATATACCAAATTCCTAGAGGAAAACCAACACCTCCTCGAACACAAAACCTCTCTACACATTGACCTATATAACTTTATTCATAGCCAAACCCCACCCCCTTCTCCCGATGAAGTACAACTAAAATTTCCCTACTTCCCGCATAATCTTATCTTAGAAGCTCTTAGATGCTTTGAACCAATTCACGCTTACACGCACCCCACCCCGACACCCGCTTACATTTCCCCTCCACTCTCTAACCACGACAACATAGACAATAGAAGTACATATATAACCACATGGAACGCCGCAACGTTAAACACTGCTTTACCATGCATCCACAATCTAACCGCCCACACCAACACACCACCCGCCATAATTGCCATACAAGAAACTAAATTAACCGCTACTAAATCCACAAAATACATCCAAAAAATATTCCCCGATTATAAACTTATATTCAATAACACTCATTCTCTCACACGATGCATCCAACAACGAAGGCCATACACACCGGCAAGAGGAGGTCTACTCATGCTCATATACCAATCATATGCCTTCCCCGGAAATATTACTAAAATCCCCACCCCGGCTAATATATCGCCATATCTTCAAATTATTGAAATTACTAACCGACCCCTTCAACCATGGCTCATTCTTCATCTATACATGCCCTCACACACAGAAGACTCGAGGCTTATCCCGGAAATCCAAAATTCCATCACTTCACAAATAAATACACACACTAACCATACTATAATACTCTGCGGAGACTTTAACCGAGATATCGCCCTTATTGGACGACAAAACGGAGAGGTAACTACACCCCCAATGGACTTAGACTACCAATGGCGAAATTATACGGATAACCTAGGGTTATATCTAATCCCAACCAATACACAATACTCTCGTCAAGGTGGACATAATTACACACACACTAGCCTAATTGATGGATTTTACATTAAAACACCTAACCATACCCGTTATACATCTACCACAAATACCATAACCAACTTAAACTCGGACCACTTCCCAATCCAACTCAATATTCCTCACAACACCCTTATAAGTAGACCTCCCACAAACATCAACTTAAATGATACTAAAATACTAAATCCCATTCCAAAAGAAAACCTTCATAACTTTAATACAATATTCTTTGAAAAAAATTCACTACAAATAGACTCCCTTACAGATATTCTTTCTAACCACCAACACCTCACACCAACCCAATGGGAAGAAGCTTGCACAACTCTTGACAAACTTATTAATGAAATTTCTACCACACTAGAAAAAACTTGTAAAGCGCCCCCAATTCCACAACTTACACCTAGAACCTCAAAACAAGGGGGATATCTCCCGAGAAAACTAGCTAAAAAGTGGAAACAACATCTCACCACATACCACACCATACGTAAAACAATTTACACCGCTAAAACTAATCAAAATTGGCAAACCCACCCCATAATCTCCGAACTACAAAACCTCCGTCACCCTCATATCCCACAATTACCATTACCCAACACATCCCAAGAAGAATGGCTAAAAGACATTGCAATCATTGCAAAAATTGCCAATAAAGAAGCTCGAAAAATTACTACAAAATACGCACGAGAATGTGTCAAAAAAGCCATATCCAAGTATCGCCAACTATACGAATCTAGTCCAAAAAAGATTAATAGAAAAGTCTTTAAAAATAACACAAACCTGCCACTAGATTGCATATTAGACCAAAACAATAACATTCTAACCAGCCCTGATGACATCGCAAACGAAATTCATTATCAACAATCAATAAACAACAGACCAACCACCCCCCCATGTCACTTCCAACCACAACACACATCAAAATGCACATGCGGAGTTAGGCAATACCCGTGGCATGACTTAGACGGATTTACCATTGACAAAAGAGGCGAGCCAACAACACCTCTCCACACATATTATAGTAGAGAAACATATAACATGTGCCTAAAAAATTTGGGAACTAACAAAGCCCCCGGTCCGGACCATATACCTAACTCAATTCTAAAAAACATGCCACTAAGATTCCACGATCTCCTATCACTATTCTTCCTTCACTGTTACAAGCAAAAATCCATTCCCGCATCTTGGAAAACAAGCCTAACAATCTTATTATACAAAAAAGGAAACCCATCTGTGTTACCTAACCACCGACCTATTGCCCTAGCTAACACCATCTACAAATTATACACTAGTACACTAACATCAATATTATCGGCGTACGGGGAAATACACCAAATATTACACGAAAGCCAAGAAGGGTTTAGAGCCGAGAGAAGTACCACACGGCAACTTCAAACCCTCATTGCCGCACTTGAAGACGCAAAATTCACTAATAAAGACATTTACATACTCTACATCGACTTTAAAAACGCATTCGGCTCCATTGACCACCCTCGATTGCTAGCCATAATGAGTGATCTTGGATATCCGGAAGACGCAGTCAAACTGGTTGGTAATATATACTCCCAATCCACCACTACATACACCGGAGAATTTTTTGGTAAAACACACCCTATCCCCATCCAACGTGGTACCATCCAAGGCGATACATTGAGCCCATACCTCTTCATTATTTTTCTAGAACCTCTATTGAGATGGCTACAAAGAGGCAATAATGGCTACACATTTGGCACCTCAAAAATCACCGTAAACTCGGCCGCATACGCCGACGATCTAGCGGCCATCTCTGGTCGCCTTAAATCACTCCAAACCCAACTAGACAAAATAGACAAATTTTGTCTATGGACCGGGATGGAACTTGGTGTCCAGAAATGTGCCGTAACTGGGTGCCCAAACAAATCAAAAATAAACCCAACTGCCTTCAAAGCCCTCATTCAAGCTACCAATATCCAATATCGTAACCAACCAATCCCGGTTCTCAACCAAAACCAATCCTACATATACCTTGGAATAAACCTAGTCCCATCGTTAAAATGGAAAATCCAAACTCACGCTACTACCACAAAACTTATTAAACAATGCAAGGAACTTACATTGTGTCCGGCCACATTGCAACAAAAAATAAAAATGATTGATACCGTCATACGTCCAGGTATCTCATATAGTTTCTATGCGGTCCCGTACTCCATGCCCGCCATAAACAAACTTGATAAAAAAATCATAGCTATACAAAAGAAAGTATGCGGACTCCCTAATTGCACGCCAAATGTCATAACACAACTCCCCCACGAACTATTCGGATTAGAAGCTTTCTCCCTCAAAAATGCTTATCTACGTTGCATTGGAGAACAACTCCAAAATGCACTTAACGACAAGGGACGACTAGGATTAATCTATAGTGGACTCCTTCGGCACATCCTAGCCATTTATGGAGGAGCACAATACCTCCATAGACTTAAAAAAACTGATTGTCTTCGGTCCCCCATTACCCGCACACTATTTCTACTCAAAACAGAAGGCCAAACATTTCTAAAAAGCACACTAGAAGATTTCCTACTAGGCCCCGCGCCGCTCGAACTAAATTGGGCAAATGAAATACATAGCCTCCCTATACTCGACCGACAATTATCTGACAAACTCCTACAAAAACTTATCTCTGCAAACATTACCGATCTAAAACAAATTACACTTCCAAATGGAACACACCTCATGGACGATAAGAGCTACAAAACATTTTACGGTACCCCTCACAAATTAATAAAAAGTGCACTAAATATTGCTAAGCAATTATTTTGTCATCCTCCATGCCTCCCTATATGCCCCAACCCTTGCAACACTCACGCCACACCGTACACACTCAAAGACTCATACATCATCGATCACAATGACACCCACCATAACACCAATCTCCCATTAACCCCTCCAAACTCACCACATTCACGACCACATACCCCTCCACCACACATATTAAAAAATCCCTCCATACATCCAATAAACAACATAACCGCGCACAAACATAGAAAATATATTGACTCTCACAATATAAGCAAACAATATACGTCATACCTATGCCATTGGTCCCACAATAACACCTCCTACGCCAAATGGCTCCCACAACGAAATCTTTTTCCTTGGCACAACCCAAATACTTCATTACATAACATCGTCATCCTCACACAATACTACCTTAGAACTCAAAACAATCACTACCTAAATATCATACAATTACATCACCCTCAAGCACAACCTCGAGATAATAGATTTGTCACGCCACCTCTTATTATCCCCCTCCTTAACATCCTTACAACCGAATGCAACCCCGAAACAGACATCCTCGCACAAACAAATACTATTAAAATACAACAAGATAATGCCCACATATACGAAGGTAATGGGAGACACCTAATTACCATACCACTCACTAGACTACATTGGCTATGGAACCAATATCACAATGCACTACAATCCTCCATTAGCATTGAACCAATACCCCAAACTTTTGAAACCGAAATTGTTTGGCTATACCAAAGATATAACTACCGAATACCCAAAAATGACCCCCTTAAAAATGCACACTACACATTACCCGATCCTATCCTAGACTACCTTATTACATCCCTGAATATCACACATTCATACTTCTCATCCCCCGTTACATGCCCCACAAAAATCTCAAAATTTTACTCTCCATTCGAACGCGATATGATTTTTGGTTCTCTTGGTAAAGCTTTTGATTACAAGTGGAGTGGAATAGGCCTTGCACACCCTCACAACGGAGAAGAAACTCAACAAGCAATACATTGGGCACGCCTAGCGGCAAATAATGACCCCAACCACAACATCACCATTATTATCACTCCCGACAATCATTGGTACCATAACCCTAACCCACACTTAGGCCCATTCCCGGACTCCCACATCATAGTACTATTCGAAGCGGACTCTATGACATACAAAGAACCCACTATACCACCGCAAATACAAACACCCCGCCTTGAACCGGCAACTCTACGTATCTTATGTATACACCAACAAACTTGTGAAATAGGTACTCTAGACAACCTTACTCATCTAACTTTGATAGCAAAAAATCTAAACATTAACAAGGTCTATACCGCAATTGCTTCTCCCACACCCATTTCAACCCGTGTAAATCGCAACAAAAAATGGTCTAAAGCCCCCCACACAAACATCTCCACATCACAAATTGCCGAATTAAGCCTCCCCCTCTCCTACTACCAAATTAATACAGACCCTAAATTTGACCCCAACTTCAGCTACTACACTGACGGCTCCTTCAAAGAACCAACCGAAGTAAGCCCGGGACATTGGCATCGTGAAAAAGCCGGTTATGGGATATACAATTCAACCAAACAAATTAAATTAGGTAAAAGACTACATGGACTCCAAAATATTCTAAGAGCCGAAATGATGGCTATACACAAAACCCTTAAAATAATCACCACCCAATACCCACACGAACCGGCTCACATTTTTACAGATTGCATAAATGTACTATACCTCCTTAATACACATATTAAACACCCTACTTTACACAATAGTCACCCGGATAAAACTATCCTTACATCTATGGTTGAAATGCTCCAAAACCGTACACAAATTACTACACTCCATAAAGTCCGTGCCCATGCTAATATCGACGGTAATGAACAAGCCGACAAACTAGCAAAGGAAGGAAGAGAAAAAACCCACAAGAATGCCGAACACCCATACGAACACGCCCATGCCACCCCATACTACTTCCATAGATATGAATGGCCCTCTATGGGTGAAACTCCTGACAAAGGCCCCATACGATTCTTGGACAAATACCTCAAAAAACATGATCTTGTAAATAACCTAAAACAACTTACAGAAAACTTCCCCAATATTGATAAATGGACTGGCAACCCAAACATTCATAACGTTCTATCCAACAATTTTTGGAAAAACCCCATTATAACGGATTCACAAATCACATGCCTAATCAAATTTCGCACCGGACAATACATGGGGAATGCCCGTAAACAACTCTTCTTTGGAATAGAAAGATTCCCTACAATTACATGTCCAATTTGTAACACCACGGACCCAGACACATGGCTACATGTCTTACTCAAGTGCCAAAACCCCCATATACACTCACTAATTGTCAAGAGACACAATAAAGCAGTATGGGCTATTCGTAAACTACTCATATCATCAACCAAATCTCGGTGTTTCATTCTCATGAATGCCGGAACCTTTAATGACAATCCACAAGAAAATACGGTCCCTCCGTGGCTATTACCATGCATCTGTAATACCCAAAGATGTCATTGTAATGCAAGATTCAAACCGGACCTACTATGTGTTAGAGGACTTTCTTACAAAGACCCCCCACCAAACCATATAGACCCTAATCTCACCATCCAATTTATTGAATTCACATACTGTAATGATAGATTCTCCCCGGACACCATCTCAAACAAAACAAATAAATACCAACCACTACTTGATGATATTCAAGCACTAGGATGGAAAGTAGACCCCCTCATTGTTATCACCGCGGGTGCTAGAGCCACCACCTTCATCCCCTCAATGACAATTATTGAAGAAACCTTTAAAATCCCCATCACTTCAATCCAAACCACCTTTTCAAATATTAACACTAATGCAATTCAACATGCTATGTCAATACTCCTACATAAACGTAAACTTGAAAACAATCAACCCCTTCCGGACACTTTAAACCCCCCTCCATAGATCTACACTTGCATTTTTGCACTCTTTGTACTTGCCCTCCCTCTTTTAAAAACTTTTTGGGACCTCGGGTCCTTTGATATTGGTTACTTGCTACTGGTACATAGTGTCCACCCTCGAAAGGGGGAAGTAGTTCCATACTACTAACCCATGCCCGGTGGGCATGGACTTAGTGGTGGAACGAACGGACACTTTACTCACGCCGGCCTCCTCCGGGGACCGACGTTCTTCTTCTTCTTATAAGATTATTGCCTATTACTAAACCACAAACTCTAAAATATAAACCTCAAATCCTAAATCCTAAATTTGATTGTTCAATGCTAACCGCTCAGAAGATAACATTCTTCAAGAGTTGAAGTAGCAAACTACCATCTACTAGTCTATTGGAAGAATGTAATTGTTGGAAAGCAAGCACATATTAATTCTTATCTTTCAATATTTGATTTACAAGGATCTTTGATAGTATGTAATGGTGGTGTAACATGGCCTTACACTTATTGCTGGAAA